>JAJQXH010000028.1:1367500-1600000 GCA_022343465.1 Oscheius sp. G VE-2021
CTGGTTCCCTGGGCCTTTGCGCCTTTGCCTATGGATTTTCCAAAGGGATGGAAACTCCTGAGCTGAAGAAGGTAAGAAATCAAGAAAAAGATCCCTAAGTTCAGATTTCTAGAACTCGCATGCTTACCTTGTTGCCCTCGCTGCTGCATGTCTCCTCCTCCGTCGAAAGAGACCCGCCTTGCTCTCGTTGGCCTTTCTTTTAAATGTTGGTTATTGTTAGCTTTAGGGTGATGGTCCTGGATGTGTGCGATAAGCCTCGCTGCTACAAGAAGAAAGTTGGCTCGGACAAGGAATTCGAGGAGGTTCCTATTGCAGGTTTGGCTTTATACTTTTTCTTTTTTTTCTTGGAGTCTTAAATGTACCTCATATTGCTACAAAGCACAGTCTGCATCATACCTGGAACAAACAGAATGATACTCAGCCAAGCAACCCCGAAAATTCAAGGGCACTGTTCGAAACAAAATTTCGACTTCCTGTCAACCTATATGGTATTGACTATTTTCTCATTTCTCTCTTTTCAGACATCCTTCCTGCCGTCGAAGAGAAGCCCAAGAAAGTGAAGCTCACCACGGAGCGTGTGATCAATCCCAGCTTCCCCTCCAGCTCTGCGGGTACCTCCGACCACAAGAACTTCCGTACCTGCTACCCCGGAAAGCTGAAGGATAAGGGGAACATTTGTAAGTATTTTTCATAAACACTTAGTTATTTTCTTTCTTTTAGCCACTGCAATCTACGACTGCGAAACCAACTACATGTACCTTCTGCCGGATGGAGTTCTCACCCAGAAGTACATGGATGACAAGTTTTCCCTCTCTTCCCACCACTCTCGTCTCCGCAGGAAGGAGATTGAATTCCAAGACATTTATGACAATGCTATCACTGAGGAGGGTAAGAATGCCATTCATTTTGTTTTCATGTTTGAATTTTTGGATTTTCTCAATTTTAAGGCCGGAAATCAGGGAAAAGCTTTTTTTCAGCTTTTTTAAAAGTTTTCCTTAGTATCTAGTTTAATATACCAATTTTCCTTGGTTTATTCACAAGATTATCATTGTTTTAAACTGAAAATATTAGCAATTTGGTCCAATCTTGGCTTTTTCAAAATTTGCCGTGTGCCCGAAAATTGTAGTGCATTCCCGATTTCAAACAAAGCGGCCCTGTTGTTATTACCATCTTTGCCCCTAGTCTTTGCCCCTAGGCGCCGCTAATCGTAAACAGGACCATTTTAAAGAATTAATAATATTGAGTACGGAAACATTTTTGATGAAACGACATAAATTATGAAATCGTGATAAACAATTTTTGGGTAAGCAGTTTTGATTTCTCTAACCGATAATTTTCTGTATTTTTTCAGAATAGTAACCTAAAACTTTTAAACACCGATTTTGGTTTCTATTTTTGAATTTTTAGTTTTCAAACTCCTTTTTTCAGATCTCAACCTGATGTCTGCTGAAAAAGTCAACGATTGGAAGCGTGAAGCCGCCGGAATCCTGGTGTTCATCGAGAAGATTCGCGAGGCCCAGGCCGTCGCCCTCGACGCCTTCTACCAGAAATAGATCACCGATTCGAACCCGTACCATATCAGATATCTGTAGATAGCTTGGTCACCAGGCAACACCGGTATAACCGATCCTCAGATTCGGGTTAAAAAGCTTTAGCTTGACACCCTCTCAGCCATCATTCGAACTTTCCTCAAATCGCCCCAGTGGCTTTCCGACCCCCAATTTCTTTTGATATCGACTTTTTCGTCACTTCCGGTTCACTTATATACTCGATAAAGCGTTTTTCCTTTTTTTATTTAAATAAATCGTCCGTTTTCACGGATAAATACCTATTTTTCAAGTTTTGAACACTATAAGCCGTTGTTTTTATGGAACAACCCTTTGTTTTGCTGTTGTAACTAACCCAAAACAAGTTTGATCCTAAAACACGGTTTATGCTAATTTCTAAAACATGTTTTAAAACTTTGTTTTTGTAGATGGCTTTCAAATCGACCACTCAGAAGCTCACAAACGCCATTTTGTCGAATTGGCCGGGTAGAAACGCAATATTCTCTAAGGTAATTAAGCCCAAATACCTGAAATCATTCAATTTAGATAAATAACTTCTCAACCATTCGGGTAAACAGCATGCAATTGGATTCTGCAAAGAATTCTTGGAAATGTAGGCAATGTTTCCTCTAAAAATTAACTTTTTTCTTTGTTTAGGGTTCAGCTTTGGAAAATGGGCTCTTCCAGCTGGAGGATTGGCAGTCTGCGCCAGAAAATGGAAGCCGGATAAGGAACTGACTGACTGGCTCGAGAAAAACAAGGTTTGTGACTACATTTCGCTTTTTTTTTTCGAAAGAGGAGGCTGCCGCGGGGATCGATCTCGGGGAAGGGCAAATTGTCATGGAAACGGTGTTTTACTCAAAGGTAGCGGAAACGTAGTCTATGCCTACTAAGCTTCACTCGTTTATTATTTCAAACATTAGAAACGCAAACTTTAAATTATCATACGAAGAGAGTCTATATCTTTGAACTTTCGGTCTCGTTTTATTCAAGGATCTCATTTCGTCGAGGCTGGGGACGTCTTTTCAATCGAAACTTCACCATGATGCCAAAATGAAAGTTACCATTCAAAGTTTGAACTCAACGTTTAAACCGAGATGGTTTCCCTTGTGGATAAACGTACGCATTTTTCCTTCAGTACGTGAAAGTAACACCGACTTCCATTTTATCAAAAAGGAACAGTCATCTCATCTATTCAATTTTCAATTTTTATCTATTTGAAATGCAAGGAGTGAATATAAGCTATATCAGTTTTTTTAAACAGGAGTTTTGAATTTAAGCTTTTTTTTTTGAAAGAAAATCGCTTTCGCAAAACTCGCCAAAAAGCAAAGCAACGCCGTTTGAGCGCTTTGTTTTGAAGTAACGCTTTTGTAATTCATTCGCGGCATCATTTTACCTGTTTTCTCGCTCCCCACTCCCGCATTTGGCCTATCCATTTTTTTAGTCCTTTCCCCTTTCGGAATAACTGAATAGGAGGCTACCTTTTGTTTAAACCAAACAGATTACTCATTTACAATGCATTCTTTTGCTGTGAGTGGCTCTGATTCACGCATTCTTTCGCCAGTATGTGTCAGTCTAGCCCTGGCCAATGTGGATTCCAATGTGTTTTTTTTACAGAAATTCATTCTAAAATCCAATACTAATTACTTAATTCATTTTGTTGAAAAACATTTTTTTGAATCATGTTCATTTTTGCTCATTTTGCAATGCATTTATCATAATCTTGAAGATTGTTCTTTTCCTTTAAACATTTGTGTTGACGCATGTTGCCTTCTTTTACGATCCCAATTTACTTTTACTACTTCTCATCATTCGGCGTCCCATCTGCTGTGGAACCCCGCTGCCCACGTGAAAAGCAGCGGCATCCGTGCCGATATCGCGCCCTCGTGAGACAGTTGTATCCGGCGCCCTCATAAGACAATGCAATCGATTAGCCTGCCTGGATAGGGCCCTGCGCAGAATCGACCGATCTCGGCACCCCGGAAATCGATACCAGGGCATCGCTTCTCAGAGTGCGGGAGCGGCAGATGTAGGGGCGGGGCGGCGCCGTCGAGGTTCAGAGAAAATCCAGACTGCGATTTACATATAGTAATTGAGACAGCGATGGGAGGGCGCGGTTCTCACTCGCCGACGTTAGATTTCCATTTGCATACGACAATTCCCTCTGGCAGCCCTTTTCCAAATTCCAATGCTTGTAATTCTGTGTAAAATTGGCTGAAACGACCACTCATCCTTTAATCTTTTGCTCCGTTTTCGCGCAGAACTGCTTAGCTTTCATAAATTAAATTATATTTCGAGGAAAGTTACAGCAACTCGAAGTCATTTACCGTAACCGTGGACCCAAGACTTAACGTAACCCTGGACTTGACAGTGACCAAAGTAACTAAGCAAGAAAAATATGGATTTCACTTTTATGGTGACTTCATAGTTTCAAGGGTCACCTAATAATGACGTTCTTTTAATTGCTATCCATCTTTTGACTTTCACCGCGGCACATTACTCCAAATCCCTATGAAATAATTACCTATGGTAAGCTTTACGTTGATGTGCAGCTTTTCAACCCTTCATCAACTCTGGCTGTTCGCCAACCCAGACAAAATGGGCGGAGCCTGGCGAGTTGCCAGTGCAACTGTTGCGAAAGCGAGATTTCCCGCACAATTATTCAAATGCACCAGAAACTCCGAGAACTTCGCTTGTTTTGATGAGTTGATGCGCAGTTTTGAACGGTTTTCTACCATACATTTGACTTGCGAAGCTTGGAAAAAGACTAATCTCGCAAAACACGATATTTTTTATGCTCCTATGTTGTTTAACTTTTTTAAATCCAGTTTTTCAGTTTAAAATAACTCTTTACTTTCAGCTTTTCCTCGTCATCACAGCTGGATTAGCCGGATGTCTCGCCCTTCGTCGCTCCCCGTCGAGGTCCATTCTCTTTGCCGCTCCTCCGTAAGAGAAGATCATTTTTCCATGACTTACTTTTCCTTTTTAGAGCTGTCTTCTGCAAATGGGGCTACTTCCCAGACGAGGACGTCCACAAATTCAACCTCAAAGGACCTGGAAGTTAGTTTTTCCTCATAGTTTTTTAAAACTTTTATTTTCAGTTGAGGAGGTCCATCTCTCGAATCTTCACTTCTTCGCTCTGTGGAAATGGCAGTTTGGAAAGGAGATTGTCTTCATGATCAGGACGAAAGAGGCCTTTGATGGTAAGATATTAAACTTTAGTTTTTTTAAAGTTAGCTTTCAGAAAAGAGGGATCTCAAGGATTGGGCGCAGTATGCGATTCGACAGTACCTCACGAAGCATCCTAGTATCGAAGAGAAGATTGCAGAGACGGAGCAACGCGTGGCTGAAGAACAGCTTGCTCGAGGACCCGTCAGAGTCAGAAGGCCCACTCCTACCTCCACCTCCACTCAGACTGTGCCAATCGCCGTTCAGGCACTCTCGAAAGCTGCAATTCCGCAGATGCTCAATCTTCTTTCTACCTCCGATTCTCAGCCATCAGATTCCATGACCAAGGGACAGCCTAAGCCAAGCCAGGAGCAGGAGGCTCCCCATCATCCCCTTCTCATCGACTGCCCTCCCAGTACCTCAACCTTTGACAACTTCCCCCATCTCAAGTACCTGTGACTTTCCCCCGTGAACTTTCCCGGTGACCTTTGTGTGTTAGAGCGTAGACATTGTTTCTGTTCTTGTTACCCGCTGGCGGTTGAGAAGGAGAGAAAAATCAACACCTCTCTTTTAATGATTCACATACACTGTTTTCACAGTGAAATACCTCTTAATTTTCAGAAACTGTCTTTCTAACCTTGATTCAGATGAGATTCCCCGCTATTACCAACCGTGTCTACAAGCTGACCTGCATGCAGGACTTCATCAGGAGGTTCCCGTCGAAGTCTTTCGTGATGGTGACCCGCTCTCCGCAGATCAAGAAGATCTATCTGGTTGGTTTTTTTTTTTGGGATTCTGGGTTTCTCGGGCTGTTTGGCTTAGTTTTGCGCCGGATTCAACACTATTGCGCTAAAACGCTAATTGGCGTATTTATACTACGTTTTTGGGGAAGAAAACTGGTTAATGGTTTTCCTTCCTCCAACATGGGGTCGGCCATTTTAAGAATTCATTAGGCTTTAGGGATTTTAAGGTAATCGTCTTCTGGGTTTATGGCGCCTCAACTGGCACTTTTTACAATGTATCGCCAAGTTTTGCTGGATAGAACTATCTGCATAGTCTTTGGGTTTTCCTTTTTGAGCCTTCTTTGTGACTTAGTTTTGCCCCCAAACTTAAATTTACGTACTTGTTATTCATGATTTGGAAAGACAATTTGTTAATTGCTTTTGTTAGACAATCTGGGATCCTTAGTCCATCTAAAGCAAAATATTGGGCCTTAGTGACTTTTAGGCTTACCGCGAGCCGGGTGTAGGATCCCACAACAGGCGGCTTTTTTTGCCAAGTTCTTCTCAGCAAAGTCACTCAAAAACCCTTAATATAGAGGTTTTCAGAAAACCAGTGCCAGTGAAAACTCTTATCTAATGAGATGCATTCTTATCCAAAGTGATTCAAATCTGATGCATTCACGTAATGCAGCAATTTTGAATCGGGGATTCCCGCTCATTTTTCAATTTTTGCACTTATGGCGCGATCTCTCGCGATTTGAAAACTCCTTTGTCTCCCGATGTTATTGAATATCCGCACTTGGCCAGCTGCCAACAGTACCACGCGCCCCGAAACTCCGCCCAGACTTGGCATCTGGCCATATCGGCCATAAACATCATAAACACCGCACCAAGTTAGAAAACAATCGCGACTGCGGGTCATAAACACACTGGCATTATTACCGCCATTCAGCATGGCGCCCGTCTGCCCTCCTGGCAGCTATCGCCACGATTATACGTGTTCTACCGTAAGTTTAGGATTACTGTAGGCATTGTCTTACTGTAGGTTTAGAAAAGTGCCTCTGTTAGCAAATGGTGTTTTGTCTTTTGAAATTAAAGACTAAAGTGTCATTTTTAGGATGGACTCCGTGCCTACATGCTGCAGCCCACCTTCACTCAGTACGTGATGAAGACTCACACTGTTCTCGGTAAACCTGCTCCATTGCGAATCAAATAAGATGGTATTTCAGTGCCTACCTGTGTGTGGGTCCAGGTCTACTCCCCCGTGCTTGGGCTCTTCTGCGTCGCTGTTGTTCTCTTTATGACTATTGGTCGTATCCGCACTGCCCGATGCTCCAACGTGAAACCGATCTCCGCTCTTCCTGCCCCTACTCAGAAACTGGCCCAGACCAGCCGTCCTCCTGGCATTTTCGCTCCTCCTCCTGTGATGACCAAGTCTACGGCTACCAGCCCTCCTCCTCCTCTTCCTCCCCAGAAGCCCATCAACACCATCAAGCAGTCCACCGCCTCCTCTGACGCTTTCCCCAAGCCCCTCTTCAGCGCCCCTCCTGAGATTGTGGAACTCAGCCCAGAAGACCCGCTTGTCGAGTACCTCCAGCCCAAGGAGACTCTCGTCGCTCTCTGGTGAGATTTATTTTTCAAGTCCTTCATTTTGGCTTGTTTTTTAATTTATTTAACATATAAAACTAATTGATTTTAGGAACAAACAGGCTTGGGTCACCTACGCTCCTTTGTCCGAGCTCGAGGCTAATACTCACTGGGCTGCCAAATGGCTGAACAAACTGGAGAGTGAAAATGCCGGTAAGAAGGATTTTTAAACAATTTCATCATTGAATTTTCAGCTATCGAAGTCTACTGCGCCAAGAGTAAGATGCACTTCATGTTCGTGGCTGAGTGCACCAATGGTCTTCCCGCCTTCTTCATCATGACTGCCAGTTCTTTCAAGGACGTTTGTGAGTTTTCTTTAACTTCCTTTTGCTTTTCTTGTTCTTTAAAAACAATAGCCCACTTACTTTTTAATTTTAGCCAGGATGGAGCTCACCGAAGAGGCGTCCGATTCCATCGCCTACCATGTGGATCACTACCGCAAGACCAACGCCAAGAGGATTGCGGAGCTCGAGGCTGAGAACGCTGCGAAGAGAAGGGTCGTGAAGGAGGCCAGGACTGCTGTGAGGAGGAGGCTCCACCCGGCGGTCAAGAGGTCCAGCTACATCCACCACAAGTGAAACATCTGATCCTCATTCCCTCTTTCTACTTGCACGTGTCATTTGGCTGTTGAGTTTTCACGATGTTCTCCTGTTTCGAGTTCCGCTGGGTGGAATTCCTAATAAAACTTTGCTGTTCAGTGTTTTCTTATCGAGAACTGTTGGTCTTCAGTGGCCTATTATCTGCCTGGGTGGCCTAGAATAAGAAAAAAAGCATTAGATGACAGAAAAAAAGCAGTTTTGCGCTAGAAATGGTAAGTAAACGCGCAAAAAAGAATTCTTTCCTTTTGTTTTCCAAGCTCTTTGAACTGGGCAAAACTGCTTTTTTCGATTTAAGGCTTCGCAGTTTTTTTTACTTTTCGCGAGTTCTTCTGGCTTGGTGGTGAAGTCAAAATATTACCATATCATCTTCTAAAACTGAAAGTTTATAATTTTCGAGAAAATGATCTTTTTTTAAGTAGGTCCAATTTTAGATGATCTCACGATTAGCCATATTTTCTTTCCCACGGCGGACCTTCAGCACAACTCGCACGTCTAACTCCGATTCAGTTCTAACTAGGATAAAAGATTTCGTTTTTGCGGTAGGACCTTATTTTATTCTTAATTTGTTTGATTACATGTTAGTCTGAAAAGGAGAACTTTCACAATGATTTCGTGAAAAGAGCACACGCCTGGGACAAAATGTCGAAAAATGAGTGGCAGCTGATCTACAGAGACATAGGTAGGAATTCTGATAGTTTCATCGATTAACTGTATTTTTTAGTTAAATTTAAATTCAAGGACATAAGAAATTGTAGCAAACTTCATCATAAAAAAACATTTTCTAGCGCCATTTGAATACAAAAGCGATTGAGACGCTCTTTCCTGAATACGCAAATTGGCGTGCTACGTAGAATAAGTTTTGCCACTTAGGGGTCTCGAATTTCGAATATCATGGACCTCAAAGAATTTCTCCTCAATTTGATAATCGAAAATTGGAAATTTAGCCCTTAGGGCACAAATTTTTATAATTAAATCTAAAAAGTATATCATACAGAAAAGTAAATTTAGTGCTATTTCAGGTGCTTCAAGATCATTCTTCTTTGTCTCCTTAGCCATTCCGGTTTCGTTCCTTGGAGCGGTCTATCTAGGATGTGATTATTTCCTCAACGAACCCTGGGATAGGTCAGATCTACTCAGAAGACTAGAAAAAGACGCAAAACAGGTAAAACTAAATACAAAATAATAGTTTACCTTTTTAGTTAGGTTTCCTTATTGGGATCCCCCTCCTAGCAGTCGTTGCCGTTATTGCCACCCTTTTACGAGTTCATCACTGCCGTCTGTTGAGGTAAACAAAATTCTCAATTAAATGTTATATTGAAGTTTCAGAATATATCAGAATAGGAAAAACGTGGATGACTTCGTTGCCATCAGGTCACATTGCGTTGTAAAGCAGCAGCAGGTTTGTTATTGTTTTGACGTTGCTAATTTGACGTTTCTTTAGATGAAATTCAATAGAGACTCGGCTACCGCTTTTTACTACGATGAAGATCGAGAGATGTTGAAGTTGTTCTTGAACTTCGTTTGTGGAAATATTCAGGTGAGATAGAAATTGTTTATTGTTTAATTTTAAACTAAATTGAAGTTTTCTTACCCTTAAATCAGACACAATTTGAAACTCAGCTATTGAACAATTGATGAATGTTTAGGCCGGTTTTAAGGGTGAAATTTGTTATGACTGTTTTTAACCATTTCTTTTAATATTAATTTTCTACAAAAAGTTCAAAAAAGATTTAAAATCCAGTTTACCCATTTTATGTTTTAATACCGTTATTTTAAATTTTAGTAAATTTATAGAAAATTAAGCCGGTTGAACTTGGGCTTCATTCTGTTTTGCAGGTTCACTCGAAATTGAAGAAATTGAAAATGTAATTTATCGAAATAATTCCAGTTTTCGACTTTTGAAATTTTTTTTCATTGTTCAATTTTTCAACACAAAAACCTAAAGCGCAAAATATATAAATTCTGTTCTTGAAAGTTGGGACTGAGTAGTGAGGCGCAATTTTCATTCAAATCAATAAAAGCCCATTTTGTTTAAGCCAAATTGTTAAATAAGAAAAGTTAGAGCAATCCTGAGGAAAACGGCAAAATTTTATTGTGAGCCTTCAAATGAATCGTTTAAAAAACTTGATACATCTTTTAAAAAAATTAATTTCAGATCGGTCGCAGCAAGCTCTTCGTCCTCGACGAATGCTTCCTCGGGAACAACTACAGGTCCTACATGCTCAATGAAACCAGTGTCCCTCCCCGGTTGACGCCTTCCAAGAAGTAAGTGGCTTCTGTGCCGCATGGGTAGTTTAGTGATAGATATGCTTTGTTTGTTGATTTTGTTTTTGAACCATTCAGCTTTTTCCGAAAAAGATTTATTCAATGAGAAATGTGAAATTAAACCCGTCCCCGTAATACCACAGAAAAGGAATCAATAAGTGTCGAATCGGAATTTGATGGGAGTGAGGCCATCGCAGGAATTCGTCCTCTCACGTCGATTGACGCTTGGAGAGTGCTGGGAGTAGGTCTGGAAGGAGTCACGAAGCTCGTCGATTTCAGGTGAGGTAAGGCCCTAAAACCGAATATGTTGTAAGTGAAATTGCAGCTCCAAGGCATGCCACACATTTTAATGGAAACTGCCTTAATCGTGCTGGGACCCAAAATCGCACTTTTCGATTCAAAAAGCTGACAATCACTCGAAAAAGCGGACTTCGCTTGTTCGCGTCACGAACATTCAGTTTATAAAAGAGTACAAAATAACAAAGGTACTTTTTGAGTAAAATGAATTTAGATATGTGCTAATCAGATATGTGCTAATTTTAAAAAAACGCAAGATAATGACCTATTATAAAACGTTCCAGTCACGACAAAAATTGTAAAATGGACATTATAAAACGTTCCAGTCACGACAAAAATTGTAAATTGAAAACTTGCATCGATCGAAAGACAGTTAGGCATTAGTTTCACATTTTCCTAAGAAAGAAAAAATCGCGTTTTTGGCTTTTTGAGACGTCGGTCCTATTTTTTTTATAATTTGGAAAGTCTTTGAATCTAAAATTGGCTTGTTTTTAAACAAAATTTTTTCAAGAATCAAAAAATTAAAGACTTTTTTGGATTAACACTTTTAAACACTAAATTGTTTTGACAACCTGTTTTGCAATCACCTCAAAAAATTGATGTAAATGTAGTTTTTCTAAAATCTTTTATTTTTATTTTAATTTTGCGAGTTTTTTCTCAATACAATTGCCAATCTTTCGTGGAATCCTTAAATTCATTTTGACTTTTTTAGATTTAAAACATCACAGTTAAACTTCAGTGGAATCAATCCGTTTTGCCTGGAGAATTAATTGATTACATAAATTGCCCGTTCTGATCTTACTCTATATACGGTAGTTAAACCTCCACATAACACTTTTATTAAAACTACCACAACACACTACATTCTTCTCAAAACAAAGCCATTCTCACAACACACCAAACATGCCACTTCAACTCAAGTCTCATCCTCATCAGAGGATTCTTGATCCCCTACCTCGATCATATCGGCAGTGTAGGGGCAGGATGAGCCAACCACACGTCCGTTGAGAGCGTCAGACAACCCGTAGCAAAGCTGGAACAATGAAAATTGAAGGTTTTTTATAGTTCCTAACCTTGTCGAAGACCTCCTGGGGCAGTTGGGCTTCCTCTTCAATGATCCTAACGGCAGCCTGCTCCGTAGCACTTTCGAAGAAACGAATGGCTAAAGAAAACTGTATAAAAACAAGAAAATTGAGAAATCTTACTGTAGGAAGTGAGGCAACCTGCCAATTCATTCGCAGCTGGGTTAAAGTTGGTCGGCGGCTTAGCTCCAACCATATTCGCCCTGGGGAACACGTAGGCAGTGACGTATTGCGGCCTCTCGCGCTTCTTATCCTCATCGTGATCCAACCCCTCAGTTCGGATTGGCTGACTTCTGGTGAAGAAAAGGTTGTGAGCTTGACCCTCACTGGTCAGGTACTCCACACAGCGGTAGACGTTGCTAAAAAAAAGTCAAAAACTGTGAGCCTTGATGCCTCTTACCTCTTAAATCTCTCATAATCCTCATCCTTCTGCAGTTGGAAGGCAAAGGCCTGGCACAACCAGTCAGGGGGCTGGATGGTGTAGACATCATCACAGTCCAGAAGCTTTTCGAATTTCTGAAGCCAAACTTTCCCAAAATTGGATACATTGACATACCCTATTGATGAGATCACTGTCATAAGGCCAGTAGAGGTAGTGCATGTGGAGATGATTTACAGAAGCCTAAAAATAAAATTCAAAATTGTAAATTTTGTAAATTACCTGTCCCAGTAAGCTGTTAAAGAGAATGTGGAATGATTCATCATCAACCATGAGCATCATGTCAGTAGCCATTCGGATTGCAGTAGGGGTCAGGATCTGAAATCGCGTATTCCAATTGTATTTGGCATTTCTTTTTTGGTTCAATGGTTCAAAAACGCCTAGTTCAATGCTCTATTAGTCACTTTTTAGCTGACCCCCCCACCCAAGGGCGACCACATTTTTCGACATTCGTGAACTTTTCGATCCTTTTCCAGACTGTTGCCGTTTCCATTCCCAGACAAGGGCAAATATTTGCCCTGAAAGGGTAACGGAGACTGTTATGGACTGAAAATGTCTGATCAAACACGCAGTCCCTTGAGAAAAAGGGCGTAACTTGTTTTTTTAACCAAAGGACAAATGAGGCGCCACGTGTGGTTGAATGAATATTAGATGCTGTGTTTCAGTAATGGGCCTTTGGGTGGAAGATCTTTTGATTCAGGATTCAGCCTTCAGAAAACGAAAATTTTTGAGATAAAAACAGATAAAAGACATAAGGACAGATGTGTCAAAGACAGAAGCAAAATCAGATTACCAGAGAATTACCCAGAAATTCTTAGTTTTTTTAAATTTTTTTTTGTTTTAAAAAAGTTAGTTCACCTGAGGCAAGCACTTGTTGACAGACGGAATGATCAAACTATGATCTTTCTCCAGAGGACTAGCATTCACAGCCACCAGATGCCTATCCAAAGGATCCGTGCTAATCGGATCATCGTCGCATTTCAAGTAGAACATAATCTGAAAGAAAAGAAAAATACACTCCAAATTGATTTAAATCCAACCTCATTTTCATGCAACCTCGTGAAATTCCACCTAAGCAGGTTGAAGGGCTCCTTGATGTGTTTGAACCTCATGGGCTTCCTCCTCAATTCCCCGCGTTCGACGTTGAGCTAAAATAGGAAAAGTAAGCAAACCCATGCATTTAAAGAAACCCCACGCGTTCCCTAATCCGATGTAATCTCCCTCACATTGATCTTGGCAATGGGCGCAAAGCTTAAAAAACAAACCTGAATGGAGAGGTTGAATTTGCCGTCGAGAAACTTGTAGAGGCAATTGAGCTTGTAATTGAAAGCATTCCTATCCTTAGCAGCGTCCCACCGGGTGTGGAGCATGTCTTTCAACTGAAAATTGAATTTTGAAATTGAAAAAAGCAAAATGAAAATGGAAAATGAAATTCAAAAGCTAACCTTAGTTTTGCCTTCTTCATCAGGTTTGCTATCCGTCCTCAAGTCGATAATAAAATCATCCGTGGTGTAAGTGAAAGTGGGCACCGAAGAAGCCACGGAGGAAAACTCAGCGGGCAGCTAAATGTAAACAATTAGGAAACACATTTCGCAATCTTCTGATCAGATGGCATTTTTCACAATATCTTGGCGACATTTTGTACTTGATCTATCTTTTTACTTGCAAATCTTGTTTTTTTTCTTCCAATACCTAATTATGAAAAGTAGTTAGCACTTTTAAGTGAATATACTTTACCTAACAACGCGTCTTAGCAACAAACGCGCGAATTTCATAATTCAAATTTAAATTGTCAAAAGAGAAACAGAAAACAGAATCTATGCAATTTTCATTTCTATTTTAAGTACACAAAGTACTTAACAAAACCTGTTTTTAACCAATAATAAATAATATTCCCCTTTTTTTGAATTTTCAGAAAAGTTTGTTTCACATTGAAATGTTTAAACAAAAATGCCTGCAATTTGATTCAAGAAAGTCGTTTTTTTTGCCAAAATTAAAATGCGTAATTGGAATCATTTTTGGACTTTTAGGCAGTATTTGATTTTTTTGAATATATATTTTAACTCTGAATATGTAACTGTAAAATTTTAACACAAATTTTAAAATTCAATTTTCTTTTGTAAACTAAATGTTTTAAATCAAGTTTTTGTTTGGTCTTTGAATTGCCAAAAGCTCAACAAAAAAATTTGAAATTTATAGGCTGGTTATAATTTAAAAATTGAAAGCAGCGGCAGATGACCATTGTTAATCACTTCAAATTAATTTTAAAATATTTTAGTTATGAATTTTAAATTTATAAATTTGATTTTTTGTAAAACTCATACTAGACAAAATCTCAGGCAAAAATGTTCTAGCCAAACGAGCCCACTTAGAAAGGGCAAAAACTTGACACGCAGAAAAACATTGTTAGTGAAAAAGCCCTCTGTTTACTTTATGTCTAATGACTCTAATTTTATAAGAAACATTGAAAACAAACCTGAACGCTAGAGATAGACCGCTGAGTCCTGGGCCCAGCGCCCAGCATCACTACCTTCCGCATGGCTTCTGTGGGCGTGGCCTTGGAGCGAGTCTTAAATAGAAATTATATTGAGCGTCATACATGATTAGCCGTCGCGAGAGACATAAGAGCACGAAAGAACACAACTAATATCTCGGCTAGACAGAAGATTCAAAATCGCACTCTTTACAGCGCATCGTCGAACTCTGGCCGAACAGCTGCCGTCGCCAAGCACAAACCAACAGGCGGAAGGGAGGGTGGTGTTGTGAAAATGAAGAATGTTTACGGCCCTTGTGTCTTCCTCATTTCGGTTCCATCCGATCTATACCAGTTTTTCTTTTAATGTCCATGGGTAGCCACAAATAGCAACAGCATGGCAAAATGCGACGCTGGAGCGTTGGATTGCTGAGTTTATTGCATTTGGTGAGTTGCCGACGGCGCTGACATGCGCGAGTTTATAGGCAAGTCGAGTAAAGTGCGAAGACGCCCGCCCTTCGTTAAACATGGCCTGGCGTTGCAGTGGAAGGAACAATACGGAACTCGTGCTGAATTTGGAAAGTAAGGAGTTTTTACAACTTTGGAGGGTCCTTAGAGTTGAGGGTGCGTCATATTTGCATACAAAAGCTAAATCGACATCAGTTTTGCTGACAAATTTCAAAACGGCCCAAATTTTAGATTAAATGCTAAATTTATTTATAGTTTATTGTAAAAGTAGTCACAGGTTCGATTCCTCCCTACAGTTATGTGTTTAAAATTGTAGAACTTTGTAAACAAAAACAAAAATCTAACAATTTCGGTTAAAATTTATAAAAATGTATTATATTTCGACACAAATTAGCGTTTTAATCAAAAACTAGTTCAGAACAATCGTGTCGGCCATTTTTATATATTTAAAATTATTTAAAATTTTATTTTTTATTTTAAGCTAACCGCATAATGTGAAATATAAATAAAAACAACTTTATCTAATTTTTTAAATTTAAATTCGAAAAATGCGCGTTTAGACGTCAAAATGCGCGCAAACTGCCAAAAGCTGCAATAACGCTGTTTTTTTGGCAGGATTCCAGTTTGCAAGAGTTATGGGTTAAGAAATATCGAAATTGATCATAAAAACTAGGCTTATTAATTGTTAGAAAAGCCAATTTTAAAAAATCTTGATTTTATCAGATGGATGAATCGAACCTATTTTGAATTTTCACTAACTTTTCTTTCGGTTTGAAAGTTCGTAGGACTGATCCTGCTTGTAGGATACTGTAATATAGATAAAGAACAAAAACTGTGCGTCTCCTCGAAAATGTGGGCCGTTTTGCAAATTTGGGGGAAATGATCTAATTAGGGTAGCTACATGCCGCAGCCAAACTCCTTACATTTTCTTGCTAAATATTACGGTATTTTAGAGGCAAAGATATTCACTGCTCCTGAAGTCAAGAGCGCCATGATCGCTGTCGATCGAGGTGATTTCGCTCCTCGTGAGCCTTACCAAGACCAACCTCAGGGAATTGGCTACGGAGCAACTATCTCCGCTCCACACATGGTTGGTTTCCCAGCCTTTCTCAATCAAACCTCACACCTTATCTTGGCAACTTTTTATGTACATCACTAAGGGGATATTTTTCAGCACGCCGCCGCTCTGGAATACCTAAAGGACCATCTTGTTGACGGCTCCAGAGCGCTGGATGTTGGTTCAGGAAGTGGATACTTAACGGCCTGCATGGCACTTATGGTGAGCACCACGAACACAATTTACACAGCGCGGACGGCGCCAGGACGGAGTTGTGAAGGGCCGAAAAGGGGGGTTCAATGCGAGTTCAACACGCCGACAAGGCAAACAAAAAAAGGTGTAAATATGATTTGTGGGCGTTAGGTTCCTTCTTTGGATATAATTTCTTTCATAAAACAAAAAGTTAACTTAGTAAGTAGTTAAAAAAAACAATTGAGAAAATGGGGGAACACTGTTGTTTTTGTTTTCAAGTTGGTGAATTTATCGTAATTCATTCTTCAAAGAATTCTAAAATTGAAAAAAACTACTTTGATCTATGAACAATTACCGATCTCTTTTGGGCGGGATGTTTGAATTGGAAAAAGTGAGCCAGTCAATGCATGGAAAGTGCAACTGATTCATTTCTCACGCAACGCAGACGCGCCATGTTTTTTGGATTAGAAATCATCGTGAGAAAGAATTCTATCGGTTTTTAAACGTCCCAAATAGAATTTTTAAACGGCTAGTGAAAAGGCTGATTTAGGTGGATTTGAAAATGAAACATATAATAAAGGCATACAAGAAATATGTAAAAAGTAAAATGGCAGTTGAATAAAAAAGCGAAGGCAGCTGTTTTGCGAAAAAAAAACTGTATTGGTGTGGCAACAATGCAGATGATGGCTTTTCTGTCTTCTGCTGCTAAAGCTTACTTATCGATTTTAAAAAAATTTTAACTAAAACTTTTAAGATAAAAATCATTTGTTGCCAATTAAAATCAAGTGCCAGTTTGAGCCCGTTTTGCCAAACTGTACTAAAACTCAGCAGGCAAACGGCTGAGGTTTCGGTCCCAAATGATCACTTTTTAAGGGATCTTCTCAAAACTCTCGGTCAGGCTTTTCTCGGTTTGGTCCCTTTGGCTAAAAGGCCGTAGAAGGTCCTTGAATGGACCAGGACTTCATAACTATGTTGCCCTATATATTGATAGTTTTTAGATGTCGTTAGATCAAACAGAAAACACAAACGCTTGCAACTCTCCATAGCTTCCTTGTTTACAACTTCTTAACTAATCAATCTTACAATGAACAGCTAAGCGCCAGAGAACTAGCCGATCCATTCTTTGGCTTTTTTATGAACAAACAGGGGGAACATGGCGTTGTCTTTTGATAAACCAAATATCTAGGTAAACTGAGGTTAAACTAAAAGAATAAGGTGTTTGGGTGGCTGAAATAGGTGTTTTTCAAAATTTGTGGGGGAAAAGACGAATTTTCTATTTGATTGTCAAATTGCATCACTAATTACGAGACAGTAGGGTGGTTTTTGGCGCTTGACCTATGAGAAAGGGAATAACAGCAGGTGATTTTATGCGACGTGAAATTTATCCATAAACTTATGACGCAAACAACCATTTGTAATCTGCCCTTGAAAAGTTATGAACTTCGACTAGCAGGAAGTTGAAAATAATCCCTTTGTTTACGCACTCTTGGTCCCAGTCACATGGAAACTTGCGCATATACACTTTTTCGAACTTCGGTGTGAATTTCAAGTTCTCAGTCAATAGTTCATTTAGATATGTTTTTTAAAGTTTTACAATACAATACATTTTAATTTTTCATCTCAAGAGAAAATACTTCAAACTCAAAATATTTTATTTAAGCCGCGGAAGTCTTTACCGACAAATCCTTAAAATCAAAAAAAGATAAAACAAGATTTTCATTGTGAGCCATAATATTCCTCTTTTCATGGAAAAGGGAAAAGATCAAGAAAAATAACTTAAAATGAAGGATAATTTTTTTTAAAAAAAGGAAAAAATAGCAAAAACTCGTTTTTCGACGGAAAAGTGTAAGAGGATAAAATATCACTTCGTTGATCAAAAACTGTTTTTGAACTGAAATGTAAAAGCATTTTAAGTCAGACGTGATTCATTTTATTATGAATCAAAGCAAAAATTCACCTTTTTCTTAATTTAAAAAAAAGAAAACATTCCAAGCTCTTCAGAAAAGGCTATACTGCATCGGCATTCAAACAAACAGCTTGCGGGGGAGACACGGCTCGAAATGAATCAGATAAAGGAGCCGAAGGCAAAAGCATTGGGAAAATAATCGCACGCGAAATGACGAACATCGTGCGCCTTGAGATGACGAAATGGAACAATGATGCAAACAGCTCATTTAGGCTGGTCCCCGCGGGAAAGTGGTCGGCATCGAACACATCGGAGAACTCGTCGACCTCTCCAAGAAAAACGTCAACAAGAACCACTCTGAGCTCATCAAGAGTGGCCGGGTGAAGTTTGTGGAGGTACGTCTCTCTCTCTCTCTCTCTCTCTCTCTCTCTCTCTCTCTCTCTCTCTCTAACTCTCTCTCTCCCTCTCTCTCCCTCTCTCTCCCTCTCTCTTTCTTTGTCTCTCTTTCTCTCTTTCTGTCCAACACTATGTAAAATGGAAATGGTGGATTAAGGGAGATGGACGACTGGGCTATCCGGCCGACGCACCGTACAATGCGATCCATGTGGGAGCAGCGGCGGAGAAAATTCCAACCGAGGTGAATCATATAAACAAAGGGATGGGCATATTTGCAATTGGGGCGGATGTTCGGGCTGTGGAATAGCGTAGTGCATGCATAATGGCTTGTCGAATCGACTTGCGCAGAGCCAATTGAACCGCATTCACCCCCGTCTCGGCTGCCTTACATCGGATTACACTAATCTCGATAATCCAATGAAACAGTAGCGTTCTCTTTGGGAAGCGCGCGCAAAATTCGGATAGAAACCCACAAGGCGACCAAGGGTCAAGCCGCGGGGGATGGAATGAGGAAAACAACAACTCCCAGGTGGTGGAAGAAATGATCTCCGTCGCCGCCGGGTGGGTGAAATTTGAGAGAAATGGCTTAGTTATTATCCATGTGACCTTTTCCGTTGATTAGGATCCTTTGGACGAGCAGCGACCAAAACATTAAATTTGTTGGCCTGAGAAGCAGGCTTATCCCTCGGGAACGTTTTGTTCGTTCCATTATTTCCGTGTTGTTCAAAAAGTCTAGGCATTTGGATTTAATTGGAAACCCTTTCATATATGGTTTAAGATTAAAACAGTGTTTGACTGAGTATCAAATGCGACGGACTAAAAAAAAATTAAAAAGTAACTGAAATAATTAGAAATATTTGCAACCTTTCGGAAAAATTGTTAAAATTAGACTTTTAAAAACCAGTTTTGTATTATTTGTTAAAAATCAAAAAGAGAAAATTGTTTTAAAAATTCCAAAAATGCATTTTCGTGAAGTTTAGCACATGTGAGACACTCGCAAAGCATAAATTGCATTATGTTTCCAAACTCTTGAAGACAAATTCAAGTTTTCTCCAGATTTTCGAAAATATTTGAGAAAATTGGTTTAAAAATTGGATTCTTCGCTTACATGAAAACATTTTCAGGTTTAAAAAAATAGGCGGAGAAATAAATCAAATTCACAAAAATGTGAATTTTAACAAAAAAAAAACAAGTTGACGCTGTTTTGACAAAAATGCTTATATCAGCCAACTTGTGAGATTTAGGTTTTGAAATAGATGGTTTCAAATTTTGAACTGTAGTTGCAGGAAGCTCACATTACTCCTTACTTCAAAAATCCCCAAAACACAAAGTGCATTCCGAGGGCATGGGCGTTCCCAAGCTGTAAAAACCCTCGAGCGCAAAATAAATGAGACAATGAATTTGGAAACGGGGCTCCAAGCAAATGACGCCAAAGGCGGGCATAACCAATGAATGAATTCCAATAAGCAACGTCTACGCAGAGGGGATGATTAAGGATTTCCTCTAATTAAGCTAACCAACCAGCTGGCAGAAGGAGGGAGAATGCTGATTCCAGTTGGAAAGGAACACGGAGGACAGGTCACTGCAACCCTATTAAGGCCTATATTTAAGGTGTTTAGGTCTTCCTCCAGGTGGACAAGATCAACGGACAAGTCCAGCAGAAGGTGATTGAGCACGTCATCTACGTGCCTCTGACCAGCAAGTCTCATCAGTTAAACCGCTTTGACTACTAAGGTAGTAGCTTCTGTATACACTTGTATGTATATTCACTAGTTATAATCACTGCTGCCAGTAAAGTACATATGTAAAGTAAAAACTGTCAAAATTGAAAAAGTTAGGGGAATGGGTTAGACACCGCGTGCTACTAGAGCTACAAGGAAGCGATTGAGAGCAAAACAAGTTTATTGTGGAATTATCACGAAGGCGAGATCGGGCGTGTACAGGTGATAAACGAGCGACCGGTGATAAAAAAAGCTTCGAAGAAAAGGCGGGGCTTAGATTTCGTCTTCGGAGTCGATGGACAGGGCGGGGAAGTCACCGCACTTGACGTCGATCGGGCGGACGAAGCCTCCGTACTTCATGTCAGCGGTGAAGTAACTGAAATGAAAAGAAATGTAACTAAAATGAGAAAAGAAAGATATAAAGTTTTTATAACTCAATGCTAAAAAATTTGCCAAAGATCAGTTTTCAGGGACGCTTTTGAAGTTCAAAAACAGTAGCCCAGTTTAGTAAAGGAGGTTTGTTTCTTTGTGACAAGGTTTCCATAAAGAAACTTCAAAAATTCAAAGCGAAGTATCTTTTATTCAGTTTTTTAAGCTTTTCGCAGTCCTTCAGAAAGTTTTAATTTCTAAAAAGTGCAATTTGAAGTAAAAGTGTCATTCTCACCGCTGCCCTTCAACGGAGCCGTCGTTCTTTCCCACAGGTTCGTCGTACTTCACACCGACCCAGAGTCCAGGCTAAAAGAAAACAAAAATGATACCAATTTGGCTAAATTTAGCCTACCTTGAAGCTGGTAGCTCCCAGGAAAGCTACTTCTCCACGGCGAGCAGTCTGGCCCTTGACGGCGACCTCACAGCGGTGACCGACCTGAAAAATAAACATTAGTAATCAAAATTTGGTTTTCTTTTCTACGCCATTTGGTTCCTACGGTTCCCACAACACGGCTTTTTGCCACGGCCGCGTGGAAACGAAAATCAATTTGCGTCAGTCAAATTGCGTAAGGTTTCCAACAGAAAACGTAGGCTCGGAAGATGAGGGGCCGCAATCTCTAGATTTTCCTATTATAACATATTTCTATTTAAAACATTAAAAAACAACAATTTTTACTTTTACAGTTTCCCAATAATTTAATTCGCCAAAATGGAGAGATAGAAAGGAAAATTGCGCAAACCGTCAGGTAGAACGCGAGAGACTAGAATTTGGAAGGCTACTTTCAAATGTGCATCTTGCTAGCAAGCCATTTAGTTTTGAGACACCTCTGATTGCCTCTTTTCTGAGCAATCGGTGTAAAATCGAATGTAAAATCATCTTACCGTGAGAGCCTTCATAGCCTCCTCGTTGGCCTGATCGGCAGCGTTGTCAGTTCCCTGTGGCTGATCAGCCAACATCTTCTTCTTCCAAGCGCGGACACTGTCTGAAAATTGAAAATGGAATATAAACTAAAAACGAAAATGAAAACTGTTAGAAAATTGAGAAGAACTTACCCTCACGCTGAGCGTAGGCGTCCTCGCTCATCTCGTACTTCTCCACCATGCTGTCATCCTTGATTTCGGCGTTGTAACCGGAAGTGTCTTCAGCGAAGAATCGCATTCCTAATAAATTTTTAATTAAACTTTATAAATGTCTCTACAAGTTGAAAATGCAAAGAACCCACTTACCAGTCTTAACTCCAAGCTCCTTAAGGGTGCATTCGTCTCCATCAAGTTCAGAGACAAGTTGTCCCTCTGAATCGAGAAGTTTGACGTTGATCTTCTCAGCTTCGGCTCCAACAATGAGCTCGAGCTTTTTCTGAAGAAAAAAAGGTTTGTAGACTCAACAAACTTAATTTTAAAAGAAAGTAAAGAATTTAAAAAAAGCTTACCTTAACATCTCCTAGCCTCATTGAAGAAGGGAAGCGTTTCTCATAGGGGTACTCGCAGACATTGGTCTCAATTTCGATGGAAAGGATGTCAGCCATTGTTTATTCCCCTGAAAAAGATTAAATTAAAATGTTAAAAAGGGACGCAGAGAAGCAAAATTGATAAAAGTGAATCTCCAAAACATAATTTATCTTTTTAAATTATTGTATTTAATTAAAAACATGAAAACTTGTGTTTTACCTAGATTTTACTTAGTTAAAATGTATTTAAAAAAATTAAATGGTGTCATTTGGCGTTCTAGAAAAAATGAAAGCGAAAACTCCGCTTTTTTTCAAACAAGCAGTCCTTTAGTTACAAGTGAGGTGGGGCGCGTTTACGCATTGGTCTAGAAAAGACGATTGTTAAATCGTTAATTAAAGAACGAAATGATTTTTTGGAATTGTAAAGTTTATATCAAAATTAGTAGATCGATTTTAGACATATTATAAAAATAGATTTTTCTGTTAAATTTGCGTTTTTAAGTTAAAAATAGGGAAAGGCGATTTTTGGCAAAGCATCTGGAATCTTCGGACAAAGCGGGCAGATGAATGCATGGTCTGAGGAGGTTGGCCGGGCGGTGCGAATTTTTTATGGAGGCCCGAATGGGATGAACGTCTAGGAAATGCACAGGAGCAAATGGAACCGCCAGCTGCGCAGCTGGCATTCGATTATTTTTCGGTAGGGCGACCATTTGGGACGCCTGCGCGACACAAATAACCATGTGACAGCTGGACATACGGATATCAGATGGTAATTTGAAGACCGTATGGACATTTGTAAAAACAGCCGTAAGAAACCCCCGGTTATTAATGTTAAACAAGAACAAATCACCTTTGAAAATACCAATTTAAAAACTTTCGAAATTTTAAAACAACCAAAATTTGAAACAAATTTGAAGCAACAACAAAAAAGATATGTTTAAAAAAAGTTTTCGAACTTTGACCTTTAGCAGCTGTAATTCGGTAGTTTAGAAAATTCTCAACAATAATGTTGACATAGTTTACTATAAGAATGTAAAAGCAAGGCAAAAGAGTTTTTCCGTAGCCGGGAATCGAACCCGGACCTTATGGGTGAGAGCCATAAATCCGAACCACTAGACCACAACGGACATGTTCTTATCACACTGGAATTGGCCTATCATCCGAGGATTGCTGATATAAAATTTTTTTTTTTTGATAAATAACGGGATCAGCCTTGAAAAAAAACATTGAAACAAAATCGGTAACTTTTCAATGAGGTTTTTCTAAAATAATAACCACAATCCGTTAGTATATAACTTTGACCAAACATATTGACCGATAAATAAACTTGGCTCATCATGGCGATTGAATTTCTCTAATCTCAAGACTGAGTATTTATTATCCTATGTACAACAGATCGAATTCTCCTTTTTTCCCTTTCTTGAGCTTATTTAGCTTTCGTCCCCAGTTTGATCCACTTCTCCTTGGCGTTAAGAGCCACTATCTCGCTTCCGTTGTCATCGTGTACTATTATCTTGAACTGGGAAGGAAGAAGCCACGCTGCTTCGTTGGTCAACCTGAATGCACTTCTGTTTTAGATTGTTCCGATAACTCACTTGATGTGATAGTAGCCATCACATTCACAGAAGTAATCGAACATATCCATCGATGGCAGACTGCACTTTTGAATTGGAGGCATCAGCGTCTCCCACTGGTCCTCAGGTGCATCCTAAAAACGAAAATGTTAACTAAGTAAGCCATTGGTATAGTTTCCTTGGCCGTTTCTATCTGCTCTTTGGTAGCTGTCAATGTTGCGCCGTTCAATCAAAACGCGGCTCCGCCGCCATGCTTGCATGTCCGTTGTGGTCTAGTGGTTAGGATTTATGGCTCTCACCCATAAGGCCCGGGTTCGATTCCCGGCAACGGAAAAACTTTTGCTTTTGAGGCTTTATAAACTAACAACTTTATTTTTTCTGTCTTAACAAAAAAAACCAGATGGAAGCTCAAACCGGGGTCCAGGCCAACAGTTACTACATTTTCAACATGGAGGGCCTCCACGTTGATTTTGAGTGTAGTAAACGGCTTTTTTGCTATGTTTATTCACTTCCTTCCCATAAAAGTTTAGTGTTAATTGATTCTGCAAAAATGTGTGTTTTAATGGGCAAACACTGTAAATTTGTTCTGTATTTTAAAAAAATCTGTTTTTAAATAATGTATTTAGGTTGGTTCTACCAAAATGAATAGATGTTGAACCTACCTTTTCCTGGGAGTACTGTATACAGAAGCAGATATCTGAATCGTTCATGGAGTAAATCTTGATCCCAGTTCCACCGGCTATTTTGTAGTCTAGCACTCTGTGTTTAGCTAAACTAAGCGTCCTTAGACTCTTTTTTCTTATCAAACCTGCAGGAACTGAAACCTTGTGCAGCTCGGTGGCCTGAGGGTACTCTGGCTTTGGTCTCCAGTAGGCATCCTTGGGCACTGGAGGCACATCCCTAAACCAGGCCTTTTTGGCGGCATTTATTGGAACTTACTTTAAAACTAGAGAGTCTTCTAGAGTTCCTCCATACGAGACGGGCAGGGCAGAAGGATCGCAGAGTTCCAGGAGCTCATCTTTCCAATCCTTTCCGGTGAATACAATTTTTCGGCGCGATTGTTCCGGGATGAAGGGGCTTAGGGCAGACCAAAGTACAGAGATGTATGAGGGACTGTTGACCACAATAAACTTGTCCACAAATTCGCGGTAGTGCATTCCAGTCAACTGCCAGGTTACTCTGAAAGGCCCTGAAATTGGAAATTGCTTGAGGAATTGGTAAACTGCAAACCGTTTACTACACTCAGAAGGGAAGGATCAAAATGAAGGCCTTCCATGTCGAAGATATAGTAGCTGTTAGCTTGGACTCCGGTTTGAGCTTCCATCTAAAACCAATTTTGGGGGAAGTTAATAAATAGAACTTAGTTTAACACCTCAAAAGCAAAACTTATTCCGTTGCCGGGAATCGAACCCGGGCCTTATGGGTGAGAGCCGTAAATCCTAACCACTAGACCACAACGGAAATGTCCTCAATCCTTCGTCGCTCGCTTGAGTATTGAATGACACTTGATCGAAAATGATTGCCGACTCTTTTTTGATTGCTTGTCAAAATTATAGTGATAAGAAACAAGGACGCTATGTTATGTTCGGAAACCCATTAGTAACCTTTTTCCAACCTCCATAAAAATCCTCTGAATCTTCTCAAAATTCAGAAACTGTTGATGGATGTATTCCGTGGGTTGGACAGATTTCATTACGCCTCCGACGTCCACTCTTCCTGAAAGATATCGTTGACCCGTAAACAAAACGCAAAACCTGCTCTATCAATAATGACCAATCGGTCACCTCCGGGTCTATTCGGGCCGAGAATTGAAAGCGGCGCGTATTTTTCAGTTACCTGAAACAGGCTTTAGGTCCTAATGAGAGAAAAACTTACGACACTGCGCTGGAGTCCACTGCAGTCGTCATCAAGGTTCCTTTCTTTTCTCCATTTCAAATGTTTCCTGAAAATTAAGTTTAAAATTGAAAATGAATTTGGGTACCTCAGAAGATGAGCTGATTTCGAAACATTGAATTCACAAGACTGGAGCCATCGTAGAAGGTTAAAGTCTGTGTCGTACCAAGGGGTGAGGACATCAGTTACAAGAGATCGGAGCTGAAAAAAATTAACGTTTTCCATGCCTTACGTTTTAAAATAGTGAAATCAATAGCCCCTAGTTTTATTGTCTCTTCTCGAAATCTTTGAAGCACTGGCAGCTGTCTAGTTCCCAAGGACGCGTTCCGTATAGTTTACATCACGTAAACGTTCTTGAACTCAAACTGAAGGTCAGTGGGATGTTTGCCTACGTTATGACATGGATTTTTTGTGTTTGTAAACACAGTACGGTAGATCATACATTATTATTTCGGTCAAAACATTTATTAAAGGGTTTCTGTTGCGCTTGTTGCCTGATGCGACTGCTTGTTCACCCATGTCTTAAATATTAGTTTTCAAAAGTAAGACGATAAAATGTTTTGGTATTCTCCAGAAGATGATCAAAACATAGGAGTTTCGCTACATTTCACAATTCTTAGGTGTATTGCTAGAATTTGAAAGAATAGAAACACATGTTGTTTGAAACAGTAATACACTCTACATTAAAAAATCAACTCTGCCCAAATTCAAAACAACATAAATTTTTAGATGCTGTTGTTTTAAGAAATGGTTTAGAAATTTAAAATTTAAAACTTTAGATTAAGTAAATTAACGACAGATGTTTCACATAACGAATTGTCTCAAAACTTAGTTTCAAAATTGGAAAAAATATTTTGGTGAAAAAGATATATTTCAGCTGAGAAAGTCGTTAATGTAGTACAAAAATGGTCAGAGGGTTAAAAATTACATTTAGAAAACAAATATATCTTCAAGAAAAGAAAAAGAAATAGGGCACTAAAATTAACAATTTTTAAATTTACGACAGAGCGGTTTATTCTTCTTTGGCGTACAAAACTGTGAGTTGCACAATGCGCTTAAAAGTATCTTTTTCAACTAATGTGAACTGTGATTTGAAAAACCAAACAAAAGGAAAGAAAGGAGTACTGTAGAAAGTAAAAGTGCCTCAGACTAACCTCCTTAATTGCCTCCACTTCCTCGGAAGCCAGTTGAGTAACGACCTCCGCAGACGGTGCCATCGTGCCTTTCTCGCCGGGACAGGACCGCAATCTGTGGGCGGCAAACCCGCCCCGGTGAACTTGAAACGGGTCGCGCGAATTGCGAGAGAACCTTACAGCGAAGAGACAACAACACGATAACCAGATGGATAGAAGGGGTTCGGGCGATTGAAACGCGGTTGAAAGTGATCTTCGAAGGTATGCGGTGTTTGACCAGAAGAAGAAAAGCAAGTTTGGTAAGATATAGCAGAAAGAAGGCTTCCCACTGAGATCAGGCGCTAGAAGTCGGCGAGACGGCTTAATTCTTCAACGTCATTTCAAGTTTTTCAATGGCGCAACTATCTGTTGATGTCATGGATCGCTGCTTTAAAAGCTGCGCACAAAAACAATAGCGAAAAAAAAGAAAACCCAGGGGGATTAAAATTTAAAAGAGCACTGTTATTAAAAGGATTTTTTCAAAGTTTAACTAAGACTAGTTTTACCAACACTTGTGTTTCAATTTTTTTTTAAAAATATATCCGGTTCCTTATTTTATTTTAAAGATGAACAAACTTGTAGTGCTACTTTTTGATGGTTGGAGAACACATGAAAGTGACTTTCACTTTCTTACACAACTTTTTCGCGCACACCTTTAGAAGACGCGTCAAATCCCGCTCTGATATGAAAATAGCTCAAATTTCAAAATAAACTTTTAAACTGGAGTTATATGCTATAAATCATAGAAATCTACCTATGACTGTTTTTTCTGATTAAAGTAATTTTTTAAAAAATATTTATAAAAGAGAAACAAAATTTCTCACTTTTTAAAACCCGGTACGATTCAACAGTGTTTAAAAATTTACGCATATCTAGTGAAGAAAAACTTTTCTTAATTGTATTTTATTTTAAAAGGATAACAGCAAAAAACTGTTAAAACATTGCAATTTGCAGTTCTTCGCAATTTTTTTGCAGATTTGTTTTCATCGGTTCAATTTTATCAAAACAGGTAAAGAGTTTTTTCTCTTTCAAAAAAGTCGTTTTTAAAGGGCGGGAATAAACAAAAGTCTGTAAAAACTAGATTAAAAATGAAATTAACTACTTCCCAAAGTTCAAAACTTTAAAAGATTTAAGAAGATTTTAGAATTTAATGTTTGAAATGGGAAGTCAGCCATCTCCGGACGACGATTTGCTGAAGAAATACTAAAAACTGCCCGAATTTTTTTTGTATAGTTATTTATATCTAGTACGATCTGCAGTCTTAGTCATATGTCTACGGCAGTTATCCCTGACCTTCCCTTGTCACGAGATCCTAAACGATGTACAAGTGAAAGATCACCGATACCGCGCCCGGTTGGAGGGGCGGCTTACACAATTCGTCGACCACCGATGTTCTTCCTCCGACTGGTTCCCAGCTGGAAAGAATGGCTGTGCCAAGGCTATGGGGTCGAACGCTGGAACACAAAAACTCGCCGAATTCTCGCCGTGGGAAGAAGAGTGCACGAAATATTACTGCGAAAGTCGCAACAAGTTTTCCGATAGACGAATTCTGGTGAAAACATTAAAAACAATAAGAAACTGAATCTTCAAAGGGAAATGTAACTTGCAAAAAAGAACAATAATTAAGAATGTTTGGTCTACGGACAAGAGAACTGAGGATATTCTATTTTACTTTTTATGATATGCTAGGTCTCTTTTGTGAAACGAACACAGATTTGTACAATGCTTATATCACTTTCCAATTTAAAAAGTCTTCTTATGAGAACTGATGTGTTTTAAAACAAGATAATTAAAAATCATTATCAATTGTATTCACTATAAAAGTTCATCTTCATATCAAGCTATTAAACACCTGAAAAAAGTTTTAAAACATTTATAAAACAATTTTTGGATTTGACTACGTTAACGCAAGAAGATTAGGAACAAATTGTCGAATCCCGGTAAAAATCATATAAATCAGCCTTTTCCTGATTTTGAGCTGCTATTTTGATTTTTATCAAATAAAACATGTTTATCAGGTCGTATTTAACAAGTGTTAGTCATAAACAACATTTCATACTCATATTTGACGGGGTGTCACAGTTATTAAAATGCACACATTCAAAGCAGCGTGAAAGTTTTACAAACTACAGCTAGTAATTCTGAAAATATAATTTCAATTAGTTTTTTATCATTTTGCATAACAAAGTTACAATTCAGTTATCAGAAGAAGCTGATGTTGCATGAAGTGTAGTCAACTTTCCAGTAACTAATTTGAATTTGACCTTTGTTGAGAGCAAGATGTTTGCGTTATTTTTTTCTTATTTTTAATATAAGTTATCTATGGTACCGTGTAAGATAGAACGAGTTCAATTACATTTTCAACGTCTGCAAAAATAATGACGAGTATGTTTTTTCCTCCCCTAAACGGTCTCCCATGTAAACACATTAACATTTCAAAAAGCGACACTTCCCCTCGACACTGAGGTCTGGTTCATTGCGAAACGGAGGTGATTTTTCCAGCAGAGTGCCACTTTCCATTAGTCATCACTGCGGTGAATAGGCTCCGATGACAAAACATCCCTTTCCTATGAGTTTGTTTATGATGTGTCATTTGAAGGGTGTTACGTCTTTCACACGTGTCTCCGATTTCATTTTTACGTTGTCTGGGTGTCTCTTTTCTCATCCAGTGGTCCTGACCCTTTCAATTTTAGTAGCTTGTTTTTGTCTGAAAAACACGGCTATCTGTTTAAACGGGGTTGTTCACTATCGGGGGTGATCAAAACATTCAGAAGTCTGGCTTCTGATTGAACTTCGACATCAAACTACTTTGTGAATCAAAACGAGAATGAATATTGTTGAAAAAAAGACTTGTGGATTTAGAAAAAAAAAATTTATACAAGAATTAGTTTTTGTTGAATTTTGTAATTTTTAATAGCCAAATTGAAAATGCGAAAAAAAAATCATTTAACACGCCACATTTTGTATCACAATGCTTTTAGAAAAGTTTTGTTTTCAAATTTTCCAAATTGTCGGTGAAATCCAATCCGTTTATACATTTCATTTTATTTGTATTTGAAAATGTTTTTTTAACATTTATTAATTGTTAACTTACTTCATGTTTATGTTAAAATGTAAAACATGTTTTTAAACATAAAAAATAGTATTTGTGTTTCGTATTTTATGGTACGTATAACCTAGTAGAGGGATATGCATGAACTAGTACGAAATTTTGTTTATTTTATTTTTTATGTTAAATCGTTTAAATGAATTGTTTAAATTCAAACCGTTTTTACTTGTTTAGCTTTTTAACAACTTAACCTTGTTTGCTTTAAAAATAGCTTTTTTTAAATTTTTAAATTGTCCATTAATTTTTTGACGTAAAAAAATATTCTCAATTGGAGAACATTTGAATAAAACAAGTGTTTATTTCTCACTTTATTTAAAATATATTTATTTAAAGACTCACTTTATTTAAAATTTAGTTGAACTTCATTTTATAGCTTTTACATGGCTTCATGCAGGTCATGGGTAAACTAGTACGAAATGTGTACGTTTAGATTCCCTAAACTGTTTATTTACCCTTTGTCTCCCCCGCTTCCTGATAACGCAATGGAAAAATTGGATGAAAGCGGCGCCTGTTATTATCTCGTTCGCTGCGTCGACGGCGGGACGTCCATTGACCTGTTTGCCCTCTGACTCACCTTAAATAAACATGTCCATCCCGCTCTTTCGCGGCCTCCAGGTGTTCTCGTCCTCTTAACTACCGATTTTCAAGTCTTTCCCGTTGTGGTCTTTCTAACGGACCGATATTGATTGCAGTGGCGCTGGAGCATGGGAACGTGGTCGTGTTCCTTTTGCACTCTCCACAACGACAACAAATCGCCACAATGTAATGCGTGTGGCGCCCAGAATCCCTCTTTATTTGCTAAACAAGAAAGGAAATCATTTCTGCCGAAGATTATCACAAAACCAAGTGAGTTTATTTCATTTTAAAGTATTTTAAAACATGTTTCTATTCAAAAATTTCAAATGGACTTTTTAAAGTTATAAAAAGGAACTTTATAACGTTTGTTTTAAAGGAAAATACCTGACATCAATAAAAACCACAAATTATATCTAAGGAAACACATAAAAGACGAAAAATTACGATAACCCCCTTTTTTTGTTTTTTAAAAAAAAACTTTTAAGGCAAGTTTTTGTCATTTGAATAAGACCTTTTTAAATTTAAAAAATTAGTTGAAACTTTAAACATAACAAATAAAAAAAACCGAAGATCAATATAGACGTTTACAAATAGAAAATCAAAAATTAATAAAGACGTTTTTTTGATTCATTATTTTTAAAAAAAATTGCAAAACCTATTTGTAATTGATTCATTTAAACCCAATAAACAAAATATTTGTTTTTATAAAAAGCGAACAAAAACATATTTTTAATATTAATAAATTTAATAGTTTGTGAAAAAAAATATTTGTAAAAAATACATTCTGTTTTAATATCAAATGAAAAGTGATTCATAAAGTTTCGCTATACAATTTTGCGAACTAATTTTAACTTTTCGTCTAAATATTTTCTTCTAACGTTTGGTTTTTTAGAATGATTTTTTCACTAGAATTTTAGCTTAACAAAACAAAACAATTAAATATTCCTTCGCATCATTTCTAAATAAATGTTTCATCTAAACAGTTAAAACTTTGTTTTTGAGAAATTGTTTTTCGTTTTGTGGTTTCAAACAGCATCTTCTCAAAAAGAATACTAGAAATGCTCGAAGGTGATATTTTATGGGGGGTAGTGATAAAAACGAAACCCGCCTTTTATTGTTCCGCTGACTTTTGACCGTTGGAACATTTTCAAGTTCGATTTTTTCAGTCGAGGACATCTCCAATGCCGTAATCGACATCTTCTCCTACAACCGGGATGGCCCCGTTGGACCCCCTCCCCCTCCACCTGTCCCAGGTGATTATCCAATTGTTCCCGCAATTGTTCCCTCCGTGATTGCCCTGCTTGTCGGTTTCCAAGGGGACAATGGCCTCTTCCCCTGCACTTATCTGACATATCCACTTCCGTTGCCAACCTAGTCTTTAGTATATCCGCCAGCACCTCCGGCGCCTGTGCCAGGAGCTCCACCCGTACCTCCTCCGCGGCCAGCTCCACCGCGACCACAACCACCTCAGTTTCCGACGACTAGTCAAGGTGAGAAATGAAAAAATCGAAGCGTTCAGTGGGCTTTGTTTAGGGCCTTCGTTGGATTACTCAGTCACTTGGGTTTGTAAACAGTGCTATAAAGCCAATGATTTGACCCTAGCTTCTTGTAGCGGGTGCGGCTGTAATAGAAAAATAGGTGAGTCTTTATCTCTTTCTTTCTCTTTCTCTTTCACTCACTCATTTAATTTCTCTCTCTCTAACTCTCTCTTTCTCTCTCTAACTCCCATCAATTCTCTCGTGTTGTGTATCTTTCTGTGTCTCTTTGTCTCTCTGGTCTATCTTGTCTCTTTCCTTTCCTCTATCTGTTACTCTCTCTGTTTCTTTCTCTCTCTCATCTTTTATTTTCTCGCTATTTCTCTGGTCATTCTTGTCTCTTTTTCTCCCTCTCTCTGTTACTCTCTCTCTCTTTCAGTCTCTCAGTTTCTGTCTCTCTCCTCTCTCTCTTTCTCGCTATTTCTCACCATCTTATCTTCTCTCTTTTTTCTCTCCAAACCCATTTTTGTGTTTCAGGCGCCAAAACTAGGCAAAGAACCAAACGACGAGGCAGCGGACCAAACGTAACACTTATCATGCATCTATTCAAATCAATATGTTGCAGCCATCTATGGACGGATTCCTATGTTCTGAAGTTATGGCAACTGTCGAACAGTCAGATGCAGCTAATGCGATGGCTGTGTACAATAATGTAGTTCAAATTTGCAGGTACATTTTATTTAATGTTCTTTCAATTTCAAAGTTGCAGGCAACATAACGTTCCATTTATTGACGATCAGTTTCCTCACACTACCACTTCAATCGGCCAAATAAGGAGAAACGCAGAAGATGCAGTTGTCGGTTTGAGAACTTTGAAAATGATTGATTTTTCTTAATTGATTTTTAAGGTGAATTACCCACTGCATTTTTATGGTGTCGTCCCCAGGAAATTTATACAAAAGACGGCCGCCGTTTCAATTGGAGTGTTTTTAGGGATCCCCAGCCATCCGATATTGAACAAGGTAAGCAACAAAAGAGATTTTGATAAGAGTTTTCCAATTTTTCTCACCGTTTCGATTGTAAACTTTTCCCTTTTCCAGGCGTTCTGGGTGACTGTTGGTTGTTATCAGCCATGGCTCTAATTGCTGAACGGCCGGATGTTCTGGAACACATAATCCTGACTAAAGAGTACACTTCCGTTGGGGCGTATCAGATAAGGTATCGGTTGCTCAGAAAAAATGACGAGATTAACCTTGAAGAATTTGCATCGACGGGGAGTGGAAGGTAATTCTAGTGGATGACTTTTTCCCATGCCGAATGAACAGCAAAGCCTTGGCTTTTGCCACAGGGCGTAAAAACCAGGTAGGCCTAAAAAGCTTTTTGCATGATAATATGTTTCAGTTATGGGTACCCTTAATTGAAAAAGCTCTTGCTAAACAGTTTGGAAGTTATGCTAAACTAGTTGGAGGAAGGACAATTGAAGGCCTGGCAATGTTGACAGGTTTGAGAGAACTTAAGGCCTTAACTAATCTTTATTTTAGGGGCCCCAACGGAACAAATTATCGTTGAGAGAGAAGGTGATTTCCATAAAATGGACCTTCTCTGGGCTAGGCTTCTTAGTGCCAAGTAAGGTTTTTACCAAACTTAATGAAGTTGAGTTTAGGGAAGCAAGTTTCGTGATGGGATGCAGTTGTGGCTCTGGCAATCGGTTTGTTGACCACGATCTCTATAGAGCAAAAGGGCTTTTGACTCAACACGCCTATTCCATTTTAGATGTGCGACAGGAAGGGGTCCATAGGTGAGAAATAGCCCCAAAATTGATTAGCAACGAAAAATGTTTAGACTAATCCGCCTTCGAAATCCTTGGGGATCCTTTGTCTGGCAGGGAGCTTGGTCCGACAACTGGGCCAATTGGGATCTCGTTCTGAAACAGAGGCTTCTTGGAGGAGAATACCAAAGTGGCTCATTCTGGATGTCATTTGACGACTTTTTGGAACATTTCGACTCGGTGGACATTGCTAAGTTGAGAAGCCACAATGGATGGGCTGAGCTTCGGATGCCGATCAAAATGGGGAGAGTTCAAGGAGAATGGGATAGGTTGGTCATTCCTTCTTGCCACCTTTCAGTGAAACACACACGCACGAGCATACAGACACACATACACACAGACACACGCGCACACAGACACCTCCTTTGCAAACCCTCCTTTTTAGTTCCGTCCGCTTCTTTGTCGAAGACTCTACCGAACTTTGCTTCACTTTGTTTCAAAGCGGCGCCCGTACCCTCCCAGACAAAGTTGATCTCATGGTCTGTGTCCACAGAATCAACAGCGCTGGAGTCGTCGGCGAGCTCATATGTCGCTCAGACCGGAAAATTGAAGCCTTCACAAGTACTGGTAAGACTCCACTAAATTTTCACATTAGCGCTAAATTTCAGGTGACACCTTCCTCAGTTCTGGAGAATACGTTGTCATCTGCCACAGTTTGAGTACCCTTGGGGCTAGGAAAATCAACGGTTGCCTGGTTATCCACACTTCTCGTGAAGTTTATGCGGATACAATTCCCTGCAATGCGGATATGTACACGGATTCGTTGATTCATTTGTGTTTGAAGGAGGCACAAGTTCATCAAGTAAGTGGTTTTTGGTTTAGTTTAAAAACTATTGTTTCAGTCCCTTCCCGGCGTTGTTCCACGTTACCTCACCGACGGATTTGCGGGTCTTATGCTCCTGGTTGATAATTTGTCGGAGAACCGATGGGTACATGTAAAGTGGGTTAATCTATTTTTCTTCAGTTTTTTGGCTTCTGCCGCGTTTCAAAAAACATTGCAAAAAAGAAATGGTTACGCTACTGAATTTGGAACAAGAAACATGTTTGTGGTGTTAAAAGCAAAAGATTTGCCGCCAGCAGGGGTCGAACCTGCGACCTTGGGCTTATTAGACCCACGCTCTAACCGACTGAGCTATGGCGGCACACTGGCAGGCAACGCGGCGGCGGTTGATAAGTGTGCGCGCTGAATTCAAGTGTTGGCGCCGCAGAACTCGGCCCGCCATGTGTTCTTCGTGTTTTTTTAAACTAATGCCATTTTTATTGAAGCCAGTAGAACAGACATGTCTTTTCAGAACAGAATGCGCCGGTTCAGTCAACGTTCTCTCTTCTCGTGGAGCCATGAACGTTTCCGACGTAGTACCACCCCTTAGTCGCCAGGTAATTACCCATTTCTCCCTTATCACAGTGCTAAATTCTTCAGATTGTCGTAATTCTCACCCATTTCGAGCCCTCCAACAGCTTCATTGTTCAACACAAACTAGAGGTATGTAGAAACGTGCCATTGTTTGCATGTCGCTATTCAGGTGAGCGTTTCTCGACGCCCCTTGCTAGAAGAGGGTACTCCCCACACCCCAATGTTCAACTCCCGTGTCCAGTCCGACCTGCACAATCCCAAATCCGTGTTGATTTAGATTCCAGTAGTTTTCATTTACAGAGTGTCCGGTTTAGGTACGACTTGTAAATTCTCGTGGTGTCACTAAAAAGGCGAGGTCCTTCTCCCACAGACGAAGTACTGTTGTCATTGATTGTTGACCATGTCTCTTTTAATCGGTTGTATCGCATTTGAAATTCCAGTTTGTACGAGTAATTTGATGTTGAAAATGTGATTGAGAAGTTGTGATCTTTTATGGGAGTCCATATTCAATAAAGTTGATTGGCTGAATTTGAGTTTTCAAGATTTGAGTTCTTTGTTTTTGGTAAGTTTTTAAATGGGTTAGCAAAACATTCCGGTGTTAATAGCAAAACAACATAACTGGCAAACAAAAAGCAAAAGATTTGCCGCCAGCAGGGGTCGAACCTGCGACCTTGGGCTTATTAGACCCACGCTCTAACCGACTGAGCTATGGCGGCACGTTAGGAGCCAACGGGGCGGCGGCTGATATGTGTGCGCGCAGCAGCCAAATATTGGCGCCGCAGAATTGAAAGAATTGAATTTCATAAAAGATGTAAGGCGAAATACTGGTTTGACTAAAGCCACAAAATTAAACAGACATGTTTTTTTCAGAAAAGAATAGGCCGTTTCGGTCAACATACTTTCCTCTCGTGGGGCCATTACGTTTCAGATTTAGTACCACCCTTTAGTTGCCAGGTAAATACCGATTTCTTGTTATCACAGTACTAATTTCTTCAAATTATCGTAATTCTCACCAATTCGATCCCTTAAATAGCTTTTTTGTTCAACCTCACAACCGAATGTTCAATTCCGTGTCCAGTTTTACCTGCACAATCCCAAAACCGTGTTGATTCAGATTCCAGTTTTTTCATTCACAAAGTGTACTGTATCCATGTAGTTTTGAAAATTTTGTATTACTTGACCTTTAGATTACTGGTATGTCTATCTTTAACATTCTATATTGCACAAACTCATTCATTAAAACAATCTACTCTTCTTTAATCTCCTGAAGGTCAGCGGAAGGGGTCGCGACGGCCTCTCCGCTAATTGCCTTAGGATGGAAGTTGCTCTTGAACGATGTGTGGAGATCCTTACCCAGATTGTTAATCTTCTCCACGACGATGACGAAGAACTTCTGGAGCTGCTGGAGAGTGCTCTGAAAAATGATAAAAATAGCTTATTTTAATTGAAATGCTTACATCCATGTCGAAGTTTTCATACTTCTCCTTGACGATCTCCCACAGGGTCAGGACGTATTCATGGAGCTTGTCGTAGTGCTTAGAGGCCTGGCAGGACATGTCACAGTCCTTTAAAAAGATGAATGATCAACATTTAGGAAAGTTCACCTTGCTAGGTCTGAAAGTGCGGGGAACCCTGCTGATGTCGGAGATGTTCTTGAAACAATCGGAGATGACCTTAACGCGGTCGTACTGTTCCAGGGTTTCGCAGTCAAAGTTGGGGTTGCGTTCCACATCAATCATCTAAAAATTGAGTTTAAAATTTAAGAAAAGGTTAAAACCTTAAGGTCAGGGAACTTGTTCAGGAGGGTGGCTTCATTGGGAAGGCTGAGGATGTTGTTGTAAGTCAAGCCGATGACGGGGAATCCTCTAAGACGCTGGCCTAAAAAACCAATTAAATTACAATTGAAAGGATTTGCATGTCATTTCCGTCTTTCATTTCGGAATAAATACCAATAATCGATATAAAAAATACATGATGCAAGATTATGTAAAAAATATTTGTATGATTGTTAAAAATCGATTTTTCTATGCTAGAGTTTGTTTATGGGATAAATTTTTCATTTAAGGCTCATTTTCTTGAATTTGTATTGGTTTTTGTGGTAGAATTCATAAAATAAAACATATTTGCATACAAAGTTAAATAAATACAGTTTACAAGTGTATCCAGAAGATTAAAATTATAAGATTAAATGTAGTTGTCATTTTGTTTCGGTGACTATGAACATTGATAAACAATTACTTTTAGGCAACATGAGAACTTTGAATACAAGGAAAACACGATTGTATAGTTGTTTATTTTCTACTTTTCAGATTTAAAAAAATTTAAATTGTTTTCTATTCCTTTTCTAATTTTTCAAATACAACGTGTTCAAAAGGGGAGTCTGTTAATGAACTTCATGGGTGAAATATATTTTCTGCTTCGTATTTTTTCGCTTTTTAGTTTCTGAATTTTGGAATGGCATTCCAAACACGCTTAGTCTTGAAACTGGTTTGACTCTTCTGTCTAACTGAATAGCAATTTACATCTCAATGTTTCATGAATATGAAGGTTTTTGTCTAAAAACAACTCACCTAGAGGAAGCAAAAGCTCCGTGCGTTCTCCATTGTGGCAGTGGATAACCTCATCCTCCGTGTCGCACTCGCAATCATCCAGACAGGTAAAAACGTACCCCCTTGCGGAGGCGATGAACAAGAGCGCGATGAAAGGAAGCATGCCAGTGACTGGTTAGCATCGCTGGCGGTTTCTCTCTCTTATACACAGGGTCAGCTGTCGTCAACACGGCGGGGCGAACACGTGAAAGCTGATCCACCGAGAGGGGGCAGAGTTCGTCTGACTTCGTGTAAATTGTTATGAGCGGTGACTCACCCGCACTTTAGAGGAGGTTTACACAAATGATAAAGTGACAAACGGAAGTTTTTTAAAACCATCGCTCAAAAAGTTCGATGTAACGGACCACGTGTGTTTTATAGGGAAAAAGTATTCATGAATTTATTGTCAAGGTTTTACAAAATTTTGCATTAATCGCAATGTTGGTTATTTACATTGTGTTTGAATAAATTTGAATTATCCAATGCTACATTCCGAATGATGCACCAAACAATGTTTTTTTAATGTTCAATGATAAAGGAATTTTTAAATTGAATTTTTAACGTTTCACAAAAGAAAGTGGGTTTATGTATTTTGAATATTTGAACAAAAATTTGTAAAAAGATTTTAATCTATTGTATAAAGTTTTATTTAAATCTGCAAAACTACCTTTACTTTTCGAATAAATAGTTTCTTACTAATTTCATATTTAGAATCAAAAACCTCATTGATAGTTCGATCTTTTTTTGTTTGTGAGTCACTTCCAGTGGGTTAGTTTAAAAACCTTGGCGTCAGATGGGTGGTCAAAGCGCAGAAAACATATGCTAGGTGGATATCAATCAAACATGAGAGGAAAGAGGGTTTTTGAAGGAGAAAAGACAATGGTTCAACTTAAACTTTGAATTGAATGAATTCAACAAAAAAACATAATCACAAATATCGAAGAAACCAGAGAACCCTTTGAAAAAATAGCAAAAATCCTTAAACAAGGCTTAGTTTGAGAAGTTCAAGGTTAGGGTACTTATTGCGAAAAACAGATAAAATCATTTCCATTGAGTTGAACAACTAAAATTTTGAAATCTCCTAATGATATACCAAAAATCATATTGATGGTGTTAACAATTTGATAAGACTTATACTTAGAAAAGCTGAATTAGTTTCATGCAGTGTTAAATTAACTTTGGTGATCTTTAACTTACTGTTCTCTTCGATTTCAGTTGGGTCTGGTAAGTATTATCGGGAAGAAGACGTGTTTGAATATGTGACCACTGAAAAATGTCCGAACAACGCAGAATGCCAAATTTTATGAATCACCTTGTTATTCACAATCGTAATCCGTTGTAATGGAAATTTCGGGGTTTTCAATCCAGAGGCAAATTTTCCGGCGTAGTTTTTGGCGGTGATTCCAATGGTCAGGGTCTCGATGCGTGAAAATGACCGCGCCCCCGCCGCGCCGCGTTGAACGCGCGAAAAAAGCTGACTTTTCGGCGCATTTTCGGTCAGAACTCCCTTCAAAATCAACTTTTTCAACTTTTTCGAAAAGTTTTGGAAAGCTAACACTATAGCGGAAATCAGTGCGTAAATTTCGATTTTCGAAAATCACTTACAAAGATTTTCCAAAAATGTACGTTTTTTTGGATTTCGAAAAATCGAAGTACACCATCGGATTCAGCATCCTTTGTTGTGTCTTTCACCAAAATTTAAACAAAATCGGTCAACGTTGAGTGTGTTAACGGTTTGAAGATGTCTTGGCGCACCCTCATTTGAATGGGCGGCGGCGGCGGCCGAAATGCCGGTGGCAACGGGCAAGGTCAATTAGCGCAATTGAAGCCCACTACTGCTTTTTATCATTAAGCAACTTGAAACATGATTGCTGCTATAAAACAATTTTTTTATTTTTTCTGCTACAAGCAGAAAATGAAAAAAAATCTATAAACAGATCATTTAAATTTTTCAGCTAAAAGCAGAAAATGAAAAAAAACTGCTATACAACGAAAATTTAATTTTTTCTGCATGAAGCAGAAAATGAAAAAAAGCTATAAAACAATGTTTAAAATTTTTCTGCTTAAAGCAGAAAATAAAAAAGCCATGAAACAATCTTTTAAATTATTATGCTAGAAGCAGAAAATTTTTAAAAAACTGCTATAAAACAAACCTTAAAAATTTTCTGCTCAAAGCAGAAAATGAAAAAAAGCCATAAAACAATTTTTTTAAATTCTTTAAAAAAAACGGCCTTAGGTCTTAGATTAGGCGGCCTTACGGCTATGAATTGGTGGCCTAAGGTCTTAGAATTGCCGGCCTTAGGTCTACGAATTGGTTGCCTAAGGTCTTTAAATGGCCGGACTTATAGTTAGGTCAAATATGATAGTGGGAACCTATGGGAGGCGGTGCTGGCGAGCGGAGCGAGTCAGCACCGCCGACACTGATCTAATGTCTAACCAATGTAAAGAAGAAGAAGTGCAACAAGATATAAGGCTCAGGCGTCATAGAAGTCAAGATCTTTGAGTTGCAGGTTTTACATTGATTTTAGTTTATGTTGTTCTCAGTTTTCTGCTCTAGGGCAAGCACGCGAGCGCAGCGAGCGTGCGTAGCCCTAGTCAGCAGCATTTATAAAAACCAAATTGAAGCAGACCGTCAGTAGTTGTCGCACCGACCGAAACGGTCCACGCTTCTTCTGACGCTTTTTAAGTAAAAGAAAGAGATTTAGCTTTCTTCCTTTCTTTGTTAATACTTTATCTATCCAACCACAAACAAAATTCCTTTCTTATCTAACTATCTTTCTCTCTCTTTCTCTCTTTCTCTTTCTCTCTCTCTATCTGTCTCTCTCTTGCTCTCTCTATTTCTCTGTCTCTTTCTATCTCTTCCTTATTCCCTCTCTCTCCCTCTCCCCCTCTCATTATCTCTCTCTCGCTATCTCGTATTATGTCTTTCACTTTCTACCTCTCTGTCTCTCTTTCTTTGTGTGTATCTCTGTCTCTCTCTTTTTCTTTCTCTCACTTCTCCACCTCTTTGTCTCCCTCTTTCTCTCTGTGTCTATTCTCTCACTATCTCTCTCACTTGCCTACCTCTGTGTATCCCTCTTTCTCTCTGTCTGTCTCTCTGTCTCTCTCTCTATTGCTCGTTCTATCTCTTTGCCTTTCTCCTTCCTTTTTTTCCCCTCTCTCTGTCTGCCCTACGACGACAAGAATCACAAAATTCGCCCTAGCAAAATAATCAAAACTCCTTTCATTGTTCTTTTACGTGCCGAAACTTCGTCATTTTCGTCTGTCTCCAAAAAACGTCACAACGGCTCTATTACAGACAGGATGCCTCTAGAACCTCATAATGATTCTCTTTCCCTCGCCCTATGGAACGTTTACAAACTCGGATTAGGACTGTTCTTCTTGTTTATTGAGTACGGCTGTAGAGGTAGAAAATTGGAATTTAGGATCTTACGCAATGTTTTAGGATCACTTATGGAAGTAGTTGTGCCTGGAAAAGGATTTCTCGGGTAAACTTCATTGGATTTACTAAAATAATTCAATCTCAGGCTAAGCTTCCACTACTTAACCTTTACAGTCACCAGTCTCGTGGTATCCCCTGTGGTCAACATTCTGGGCTCCAAGAAATCAATGGCTCTGGGAGTGGCCATGTTTCTCTGCTACGAGGTAGTTTTCTATCGCTAATTCGAATCCACTCATATCAGATTGGCTACTTCCATGTCAATGTTAGCTACTACAACATAACCAGTATTGTTTCGGGTGTCGGTTCTGCTTGTAAGTGTTTTTCCATTTAATATAAAATGTGAAATTCAGTGCTTTTTCCAGCAATGGGAAAGTATGTGACTCAGAATTCTGTGGCGGACACGGTGGAGAGAAATACCGCAATTGTCTGGGCTATGTCGCAAGCGGCGTATGTTTTTATTTATTTTTGGTTTTAGTCAAACTTTTGTTGAAAAACCAGTAGACTAAAATACAACTTTATCAAAAATCACAACAGAATATTTTAAAATAGTTTTACTGCAAGACTCAACCATTCATTCTAGGCTTCATTCTAGGTTGCCCATTGACAATAAATACAAAAATGACCTTACCAAGACTTGCAAATCTAAGATTGCGTTGCCGCCGTCAGCTTTTTTGATGTTACGCGTTTTTAATAACAAAATTGAAAAAAAAATTTCTCTGTACTTTGAAAAAGTTTTTGTCTTGTTTTTCTTTTAAAAAATTACTTATTATTGTAAGGAAGCATTTTAGTTAAACTTTCGCTGAACTGTTTCCTTATCCGAACCCTCGATGTTTATCTGGTAGGCGTGACAGGGTTACTGAAATCTCTCATGTTTAACTTTCTCGCTTTTTTACCCTTTGTGTTTTGCTATAAGAAAAAGCAAAGATGATCCTGCTTCTCAAAGGGGCTGGTTGAGAAGCTAAGAAGTTTTCCGATCCATGCACGTTTAATAAAGTTCGATAAACTTCGTTCAGCCAAATTGCTGGTGGACTCTTGATGCTCCTCGTCTTCCATGCGAATTCGAATCCGGGCGAACTTCTTCCCCAACGCACACAAATGTGGACGACCGTTTCCTTTACCGTTTGCCTTTGCTCCTCCATTGTGGTTTTCCTGCTGCTTCCTAACCCTCCTGCTAGCATCGCCAAGGCAGACGAAAAAGTGAATAGAAGAGGAATCAAAGAGGAAATCGGTGATCTCTTCAAAAAATCTAAACAATTGTTCAGTTTGCACCGTGAAGCTGATGTTTACTTGGGAAATGGGATTGCTTTCAATAGTTTTCATTCACACCGGACTACTTCAAACGCTATGGAACAGTAAGTGAGACAAGATACTTGAAAAAAAAGAATGTTTTAAAGGTATTCTGCCTACTCTGGTGTCTTACACTTTGAGTGCACCTAATTCAATTTTGGACACTGCGTTGGGCGGCATGGCTTGCGGAGTTGGAGAGATTGGAGGTTTGTTTTTGTTTTATGAGAGACAGTTTCATATGCGTACTATAACTTAAGCTTAAACCGCTTATTTTCAGCTAAAACCGTCTTTTTGCGGTTGGCGGTGGGGGGGGGGGGTGACCCTTTAACTGGAGAAACAATTTTACCCACCAGTCAAAATTGTCAAAGCAGGGTTCGATCCCGATCGGTGCTTTTCAGTTTTCCAATTAAAAACTTAAAACTACAAATTCATTTGCAAAGTTTAAAAAAGTAATTTGCCCTGACAAATCTTTTTCAAACTTTGATGAAAATACTTCAACTTGAAGTTTTATCCTTTGGTGCGTTAAACACTTTTATTTAGTTCATTAGTTCTTTTTTGATCCTGCTTGGACAACAATCAATAAGACAAATTTGTAAAAAAGTGCCTTAACAAAAAGTCAATTTTCAGCTTGCGCTTTTGTGTGGTTCGCCAAACGAGGCCGATGGCAAACTGTCGTTCTGGGCTTCATCTCTCACCTATTCGTTTTTGCCGGAATTTTCCTTTTCTTCCCAGCTGAGGCCTTAACGGAACAAACTGGGAAAGTTGGTTTTCTTCCACCAAAGTGAGTTTTACTCATCTTTTGCATAAAATACTACAGTACCTACGCTACCATTGTCATCTCATTTTTTCTTGGATTTGGAGACGGCACCCAAGTGTACGCTCTTCTCGCGGACTTCTACTTCCACGATAGTATCCCAGCTTTCGCTCTATTTAATGGACTACAGGTAACTTCATTCTAATACCTCTCCAAAACTTTTTTCCGTCGCTCGTGACTGCCGTCCAGCTTTGGGGTGCAACCTGGCTTCCGTTGCCTGCCCATCTTGGAATCTTCTTTGGTTGCTCAGTGTTGGCAGTTGTTTCCTTCTTATTCGTCGAGAGGATGGGACCTAAAGACCAAAGCAACGTCTCGGACATCAGAGAGAAGGAAATTGTACCAGTTGTCCCATCTTCAGCTTCCTCATGGTAACTGCCTTTGATTCACCACGGTTCTCACTATTTCTTGATAAAGCGGCGGGATTTCTTGTTTTATGTTTCGGAAACGTTTCTTCCCTTGTTTATTTCACTTTCACTTTGAACTATCGATTCTGTATGTTTCACTGTTAATGGTGATGAACCAGTAAATCTTTCTTGGAAGAGATGTATGGGGAGGGCTAATCAAACGAAAACAATGGTTAGGGTTAGGTACTGATTTTCAATAAAAAACAATCGCTGAAACTCAGGATAAAAATGGACCTTTTGAATTCTGACGGTTTTGGTTGACGTTTTGGAGAATCTTTCCTCTCTCGAAAAGTTGTGACGACGAAGTTGTTTGGAAGATTTTCTTTTTAACTAATTGTCGGTGTTCATGTTTTCTCTCTTATTTTTCTCCATCTTTTTCAACCGCAACCGTTTGCCAGACACTGATTCACATAGGCTAGCGTGACTCAAACCCATATAAAAACGTTGGCAAAAATCCTTAAACTACAAAATGTTTTTTAAACTTTTTGGATCTGGAAGATCTCATGCAAACAACGGCTACAAACCTTTTTTTTCAAAATTGCGCTTTTCGTAAAGATTTTCAGATTTAAATGAACATCGACAAGATTTAACTTTAAACTTCAAAGGGCGGCTTCTAAGCTGTCACTGAAGCAACATTAGATTATGAAATTTTTTTTCAAATCTTTTTTGCAATACCAATTTAAATTCGATTCTGTTCCGTATAGTTCAGTTCCGTGCTTTGATCTACTTTCAAACAGAAAAAGACACAAAAGACGAATAATTGAAGACAATATAATTAGTCTACAATCTACAAATTATCACACTTTTATTAATTCCCGTTTTCACATTAAATAACATTTCAATAAGGAGGCACATTGCTCACATGGCACGACCAAACGATACGAATTCCGATTCCGTCGTTGTTCGCCACAGCATCGGACTTGAAAGTAAAGGAGATCTCGCGCCCAGCACCTGGCATTAATGTGAATGTTTGGGGTGCCACCTAAAACGTCGTTGATCTTGGTTCTAACCACTTTCTTACATGAGAGCAGCCTCGTAACCTCTGTGATATAACCTCCTTTTCGGCTCGTCCCTTGTTCTCAATCATGAGATACTCCTCTGAAAATTCAATTTCAAATACAATTTGTTAGATTTTACCCATAGAAGCGCAATCCACTCCAGGTTTTTGAACAGCCATTGAGAGGGAGACAATTTCGAACTCGCAGACCTGTCCACTTGGGGGAATTACAGTCCATCTGAAAAGTAAAACATAAAAATTTATGAAAAGAGACTTACTTTTGGGTTGTGGAAGCGTTGTAGCCGTTGGGGTAGCCCACACTTGTCAAAGCACCAATTGGGTCGTGGATTGGAGCGAAGTTGTATGTTTGAGTTACTGAAACATTTTATGATAGTTATAAAATAAAACACAACATTTTAATTGAGTTAATTTGGATTATTTTTTAAAGAACTGTTTCTTTGCCAGAAACAGATTCAGTTTTTGCACTGATATGGTTTGTTGAACAACTTCATCAACTTATTTGTGTGTAAAATTTTTTTTTTCAAAATGCCTTTTTGTAAAGCTTAAATAGACCTAGGGTCACGAGAGCTCATCAGCCCGCTCTGGCACCCGAATTGTGGTGCATTTCATATCAGCCGCCGCACCAGCGCACAATTATGTGCCGCCATAGTTCAGTCGGTTAGAGCGTGGGTCTAATAAGCCCAAGGTCGCAGGTTCGACCCCTGCTGGCGGCAAATCTTTTGCTTTTTCAACCACGTTCCATGTTCATTTTAGTTAGTTTTCATTTTTTAAATGACAAAACTTTAAGACTGCGTAATTTTGCTAGTCATTTGAATCAATTTCCATGAGATGTGATTGTTATTGGCTTATAAGTAGCTTGTCACTGACCTGAACTATACTTCGTAGTATAGAAACTGGCATCATATCCTTCTCCAGCCACACTGTAGTCAGTTTCAAAGAAGACCTAAAACTTTTTCTTAAAAAGTCGAGCACTCTTCCATTTACCGATAGCTCATTTCCACTGCTCAGGAACGTTCTCGGAAGTCCAGCGCCACAATATTGCTTTGTTTTGTTCACTTTCTCTTTTTCGTAAACCTAAAAGTGAGATTTTAACCTAACCTTAGAAATCAACTAATACCTGCACAAAGTCATGATCGCAGCTGACAATGCGGTAAGTGTATCTGCTTGGGCTGTAACGGCGGGTGCTGTTGATGGCAAAGAAGGTAGGTCTGCCCATTTCAACTCGGAATTGCCTGCAAACAAAACGTAGAATTATAAAAAGTGGAGTTTTACCTGAAAGCGAGCATGACAAAATGATTGGGAGCTGCTTTAATTGTCGTTGTGCAGGAGGTGTTGTGATTGTAGGGATTGGGATAGTTAGGGCTTGTAAGTCGACCAGATTTCACTTCAGAAGCGTCGATTGTACGATTACAAGCTAAAAATAAGCAGGTTTTGTTTTTTAAATTTGATATAAAGGGAATTTTAACGAAATACGTTATCAATTTTTTGTGTGTCAACTTAGAATGTTTAATGTTTTCGCCTGAAAAGACGCAGAATACTCTGGTTACCTAATATGATAGCGCAGTGAATTTCACACCCGTACGAGATCGGCAGTAATGAATAGCATTGGTGAAAATCAAAAAGAGGTCACATTCCTTTGAGGATCGGAACCTTTTGCTTGGTTAAAGTTGTTGTAAAAAGTCTCAATAAATTAATAAAAAAGGTTCAAATGAGGATCTTTGGAAGCAGCAGCGTTCAACTGTTTCCGTTTTTACGAAAAGGATTTTCAGCCAAGTTCGAGTTATTCAAAGTATGTCAGGGAACATATCTTCAAGATTTCAAGGATGACGTTTCCCTTATTTCAACTTACCAGGCAACAGCTGGTAGTCCAAACTGAAGGAAGCGTGTTTATCCTTTGTGATTATTGCAGATGTCGTGATTTGAACCGCCATAGTGTTAGAGATGAAAGGAGCTGCAGTCGGTACATCTCCACAGTACTTGATGACCTGAACATCATATTTTACTCAAATCCAGGTCTTCCAAAACCTTCTTATCCGATTCATGCCCAGCACAAGCGGGATGTTGGCATTTGGCTATGCTTCCAACGTCACGAATCTCAACAAAGGCGTCGGAACAGTCTCCATCAGGGGTTGAGAACTTTAATTGTCTAAAATAGCATTTAGTTTTCAAGTTTCAAAAAAAACTTACTTTAAGTGAAGTTCCATAGGAGTCTGGCTGTCAGTTTGAATTACCCATTGACAGCGTTGAATTGTTTGACCAGGCGGGGCACCTTAATAAAACCTTAAGTCTTTTAGGTCACATTTTCTTACCTGATTTAGGCTTCGCCTCATAAGCAACGGTTTGAACAGCGTCTCTGGCTGTAAACCAGTCACCACAGTCAGGAGCAATGGATCGGTACTGAAGTTCAAAGCCCTTTCCACCACCGCTGCCGTCTGTTTCGAAGAGGACGTGGGCAACTCTAAAAAGATAAATTTATAATCTTTTTTATATACTTTAAAGCCCACGCTTTTTACAACTATTTAGTTATTCTTGCTGCCTTACCTATGAGACGCATGATAGAAAGCAGGTAGTGTCGGAACTGTCTCTGAGCATAGATCACGGACCAGCTCTGGTGAGAACGCCTTGTACCCATCGTAGATCATCAGTTGATCAACACAAGTGAGCCCCTTTGGTGATCCTCCAGGAAGTGGTTGAAGCTTCTCTGTATCCATGGAGTTCAGTTTAAATTCTATCATAGTCTTCTCCGGTCCACTGATCGTCCATCCACAATGGAGGTTATGATAGTAGGAATCTCCATTCATTGGTGGTGACAAGGTACTCCACTCGGCTTTAGATTCCAGTTTACCTCCACAGCCATGTTTAGGTCCTTAAATAAAAGTTTCTCTATTTTCTAAAAGTTTAATTTACCCAAAGTTGCAGTAAGAATCAATTTGAATCCTCCTTGGGACATGCTCCTATCAGAGACGAACCGAATGATCATCTGGTTTCCTTGGGTTCGCATGACTTGTTGAGGCATGCTGAAATCACATAAAGTGATTTATTGGAAACGCTAAGGTACTCTTTGTTGGTTCCACAATATTGTCCCATTTTGCTCTTGTTGGTGATCTCAGGGCCGTCGAACATTTCAACCCAGTCCATATCGCAACCATACGTTTGTTCGATATCCATTGTCAGAAATCTGAAAATTTATGTTTTAAAGATGCCGTGAGTGAGTGTGTGTGAGACTATGAATGTGTGAGAGTGTAAGTATGTGAGTGTGAGCGTGAAGTTTTGTAACTTACTTAATAGCGAAGACCCTGTCTCCAGTCGTTGTTATATTCCAAACACAGTCCAAGTCATGTGGATAATCCAGAGGGTACGCTGGTGATGAAATAGGAGTCATGAACTCATTCTCCTCCATCATGAAGATATCTCCTCCGCATTCTGAAAGCCGCCATTTTTCAATTTCTATTACAAAAAATTACTTTGCATAGCGTAGCTGAACTGGAATCCTCGGTGCAACTTCATTGGTCCGTGCATGAAAGTCTTGTTCGATACCATTCGGATTGCTACGGCTCCCTAAATTTGGCTTTGAATTTGTTGAAAACGAAATTTCTCACCCTGATAGCAATGGGTTCAGCGACATAGGGTTCTCCTCCACAGTAGACTTTAACGACCCTTTCCGCCATCACATCAACTACTTCTACGTAATCAGATTCGCAAGGGTAGCGACCGAATTCAACTAAAACGATTTTTTACTTCTGTTTCCACGAATCCTTACTCTTGACAGGGCTAAGGTCAAGGTCTAGAACCTTCAGCACCACAACTGATTTGGCATGTTCTTCGGTGGGTTCGATGATGTAGCTGCAGGCCATGTCTTCATTCGGATAGTGTGACGGGTACAAAGGAGATACAATGGAATAGTGGCTTAGTTGGTAGACAGCCCCACACACTGAAAAATTGATTTGAGCCAGTACAATATCATTGCCATTTAATTTGTATTGACACTGCAATGTTTTAACGTAGTTTGAGATGTTTTGTACAAAATTATTTTTTGATGTGAAAACTGTGTAAAAACTTTGTTTAAAACTAGTTTGTTTAAAACTTTTAAATTCTTAGAAAGACGTCTCATTTAAAACATAAATTGTATTGACAATCCAATGTTTTAAGGTAGTTTCAATCATTTTGTGCGAACTTATTTTTGATGCTAAATGTATAACAACAAAATTTATATTCATATGACGACGTTCTGTTGTTGTGAAATTGCATAGTAGAGCTCATGTTGGACTAAGCTCAAACGGTCCATTACCTTGAATTCCTGTTCTTTTTTACATTGTCTTTCGAAAAGTGCAAAAATAAATTTTGAAAGATTTTGCTTTTTGCGGGGTTCTAAAGTTTGTTTATGGAAAATGCACGCATTTGAAATTCAGTTTTCAAATTTATAACATTAAAACTCAGAAACCTTAGAACATTCATTTTTTTAACTAGCGTTTGTTATGATTATTTAAAATTATAATTTGTAAAGCGATATAACTTCGTTACTGTATTTAGTTAAAACCTAACATTAACTTGGTTTAGGCACCAAAGTCCACTTCCCCACCAACCTGCATTCCACTCGGCTCTGAATCCCTTTGCGTTTACTCTACTGTTTGAAGTAAAGTTCAAGCGGATCCTGTTTGCCGTCGATTCAAACATTTTTGGTGTTACAATTCCACACTGCGGTTCTTTCTTTTCCTCATCTTGGAACAAGAAGTAGTAGTCACCAAGGGGATCATTGGCTCTGGCACTGTGCTCTTCAGAGATCTGAAAGTGAAATTATTCTGCAAAATGGGAATTTCAAACTTGTAAGAAATCGTTGACACAGTTCTCTGAAGCTTCTATGTCAAAGTGGGTGTATTTAAGGTTAATGTGGTAGCCGACGGGGACCTGAAAGGGCACTTTTGATTACCACAGCGCAATTTTGGGACTCACCTGGATATCCCAAATGCACTCTTCATCGTTAGTATAATCCTTAGGAAATTGGGGAGAATGAACCACTCCAGTCATTGCATGGGTAGTAAAACCACATCCATCTCCAACATCTACGAATTCATACTCAATCTTGAATCCTCTGCCTTCATTGCTGAAGTCAGTATGCCAAGTGAAGGTAAGATATCGGGAATAGGTTCGGAAAGTCTGAAAAATCAATACTTTATCGATCAATGTGCCAAACTTACTCTATGTCGTTCCTGCAAAGACAACTGATCGCTAACGTTGTCAAACTGATTGTCAGGGTTGCAGTAACGATGAATGATAGAATTGTCCTTTCCTAGAAAATATTATAAACTCCCACTTTTTTATTTCTGCCTACCTTCTCCGATGATCAAAACGTCATGATCGCATTGCACGTGCTGCTCAATGTCAATGTCCGTAATGTTGATCTAAAAAGAGGTATTTCAGGCTCGCAAACCTCAAAGAATTCTTGGAATCCTCATCTGTTTGCTTAGTATTTGCGCATTCTCGGCAAACAGATAGGGAGTGTCAAACGGGAGTCAAGTGCCAATGATCACAGGTTAAGTAACAAAGGAAGGTGAAACTTGAATGAGAATGAATGAAAATTGTTTTACTTTACAAATTTAAAACTAATTAAAAATGAGCTTAAAGTATTGTGCAAAATACACATTTAGGAGTTTTTTAAAAATTTAGTTAGTTAGTAGTAGTATTTTTTGTAAAATAAGTGAGCAAACTAATTTTGGGTCAGTTTTAAAAGTACTGATTACGATTGTCTTTCAAAACTTGTTTATTTTTTCGTATTCCGATTGAACGTGTTTTTGAATTTTACGATAAAAAACGACTTTTAAACTAATATTTTAATATTTAAAGTTTAGTTAATTCTAAAACTTAAATGAAGTAAATTAATGTTTACGATAACAATTTAAGTTATTTCTTAAAATTTAGTATGATTTTTAAGTTTTATTTATTCTAAAACTTGAGCATGGTATTGAAATTTGAAACCAGTTCTTCAGTCAAGTACAACAAGTGTTTTCACCAAGGACACGCACTTTTGAAGTGCGAAATTAACAATGAGAAAATTAGTTTTACAAATTCCAAACTTGGAAAACATTGTAAATATTTCATGCTCATGCCATTGTTTCAACGACCCATGACAAACTTCACCTGTTGCAAGGCGCGGCAACTCTGCTTAACTTTTTCTAACCTTTGGGCGCCGCGCGAGGTTCGCTCTTATCCTTGCAAACAGTAACTACTATTTAACGCTTTCGGGGGGAGCATCAGTATCACTGCCTTGAAGATGCCCTCCACCAAGTTGTAAGTTCCACTTTGGAAAATGAAACAAAGGTTTCATGTTTCAGTGTTCTGCTCGCTGTGCTCCTGATCGCCTTTGCTCTGGTTTCTGAGACCGACGCCCAATACGTGAGTTTCTCTCTCTTTCTCTTTCCTTCTCTCCCTCTCTCTTCTCCCTCTATCTCTTCAACCTTTCATTTGTCCATTTTAGTACTACTCCCCCTACGCCTACAGCAGCTACTACTACCCTTACAGCTACTACGGTAGCTACTACGGCTACGGTTACCCCTACTACAGTGCCTACGGATGGTACGGAAAGCGCGAGGCTGGCTTTGAACCCCAACAGCAGCAGCCTCAGCAATAAGTCCCTCTTCTTGTACATAGCCTCATGTACATGAATAAACTTCTACGAACCCAGACAACTTGTCCTTCTGGAGCTCTCAGTTGCCAGACACAGTCCTGGTTAGGGAAGTAGTGGCCATTTCCATAGTTAGGGGATTCCAAGAAGCCAGAGTTTGGCTCTCCGTTGATGATTCCTCCACATTCTGAAACACTTCATTATGAAAACAGACTTTTAAGAACCCTACCGTAGAATTCAATCGATAAATTAAAAGCTTGTCCTCCTTCAGTAGTAAACAACGACAGAATGGTCGAAACATGGATGTGGAGATCAACATTCAGGTACTCTCTTCTAACTTCCCTCCTGAAAACCACTTTTCATTATTTGAATTGAAACTTCTGAATCTTACGTAATTCCCATAAAAGTTGCATTGCAAAGCCGTTCATAGACATCTCTGACGTCATCATCTTCCTCAGACATGATCTCAATATAGCTTCCCCAGCTGGTACATTCCCTGCTGTAAGCCGCTTGTTGATCCGTATAGTCCAGAATTCTGATGACAGTAGTGGCATATTCAGGAGGTCGATTGATCACAACGTGGCAGTAGTCTGAAGGAAAACTTAAACTATCAATGCTATGGTACTTACGAGCTTCATTGCTAGCATTAACTTTGGCATATGTGTCCATGTTGATTGTCGTATTTGAGGTGATTTTGTAGCTGCAGCCTTTGGTGTCAATGTGGGCTGGGACTCGGGTGTAGTTTAGACGGAAGGGTACATAGAAGCTGTCTCCAACTGCGTTCGGATTGATTGCCATGGTGTCTCTGGTTGTGGTATCGGAGTACCTAAAAATAAATGTTAGGTGAATCGACTACTTCATAATGATCATAACTTTTAATTATTATTATGTTTTCCTATTTTGTTCCAAGTGTTCCTATATGTTCACTTTGTAAACTTTGCCTTTAACTTTATCTTTTTTTCAAAATCAATATTTCCTTTTTTCAATTGACTTGAAAAAATCAAATGTTATTTCCAATTGATAAATTTATAAAAAGCAAAATGATGGCAGCGGTAGGGGTCGAACCTGTGACCTCGAGTTTATCAAGCAAGGCACTTGGCGCAGCGCCACCGAGGCACATATACCCGGCCTTGCCACGAGCTTATAAGGCAAAGCGCGCCGCCGTCGCAGAGACACAGGGAAGAATCTCGATGAACACTCATGTTGTTTAGCAAATATGTGCTACACAGGCTATCGAATGTTATAGGTATCACATCAAAGGGCTGTTTCCATGTAAGGTGGCCATAACAAGCACCCAATCAAGATGTAAAAAAACCGCGCAATAAAACCGTTTTTCACAAAACGTCATCTAAAGGCCGCTTTTTCCGGTTAATGACCATACAACATCTTATTTAAGTGGCTGCTTTTCAAAACTTACATAATAGTAGCAATATCAGCCTCAGTAAGGTAAGTCAACTCCTTTTCACAGAAGTATCGATGATTTAGCATGTTCGGGTTGTTCTCTTGGAATCTTCCATTGAAGAAGTGTAAATCCATGAAGCACGCCCTCGACTTGGTGAAGGTGTTGGAATCAAATCGTTGCTGATAGAAACCCTGAAACATGTCAATAAATCATATTTGGAGCTGTCTTACATGTCTTGTTGTATCTATAAATTCAAATTCTAGAAGGTAGCGGTAGCCAATTCCTGCTTGGAGATCCCAGCGGCACCTGAAATAATCAAACTGGGCCATATTGAGAAAAACACTTACTTGACATTGGGGAGAAGTTTATTGGGGTATCCTGGTGCTGTGATTGTCCCTTGGTTGTTATTGATGATGCCTCCGCAGCCCTGATCGCTAACTCTGAGTTCGACTTCAAAGCCACACTTCTTGTCTTTGCAGAAACCACGACCAGCCCTCTGAAAATAGTTAGTTAAAGTTGAAATTAAATTAAATTTAAATTTAAAACTGAAAATTAAACAAACAATTGCAATAAGAACACACCTGAACTGTGGAGTTAGCAACGAACGATACAGTAGCCCGGCTGCTGGAGCTACGGTAGTCAAGCTTTTCCATTCTGCCTGGGTTGCAAGCTGGCTCCATGATGTAAGGGCCTAAAAATATAGTTAAAAATGCATCTTTTCAGTTTTATATACCTGTAGCATTTCCATCAGTTATCATCAGTCTCTCAGTAGTGCAATTTGGAGTCCAAGAGATCCACAAGTGATTTACCCTGAATGAATAGTTTAATTCTACTTAAAATTTATTTTTTTAATCGAAATTTAGTAAATTTGGATAAATAAAAACTTACGTCATATTGATGAAATGAGAATTTGGAGAATAAACTGCCCATTCACATTCAGCCTGCATAGGATAGGCGTTGGGGAAGTGAGGTGATTGAAGTAACGTAGGCTTGTTCGGATTCAGAATTACAGTACCTCCACATTCCGCTGAAAAATCAATTCCCAATTGAAATTTTCAATTTAACGTACCCATCTTGTAAACAGCCTTGAATGCGGCACTATTTGCATAGGAATCGGTCTTGATCTTGACGTAGAGGAAGCTTCCAGTTGATGTAATCGTCGAGGGTGGTCTGATATCGCAATACCTACAATTTTTCAGTTTAAGGCTTCAAAAATTGTTCCACCTTCCAATAAGTGGAGAACTTTCAGTGGCTCCATCTCTGATTTCCAGGTAGTCGCAGGAATCACAGAAACAGGTGTCGTTATCGCTGCTCTCCATTCGGAAGCCGATTGGGTCAACTGTGAATTGGAGGCGGTGGCCAGCAGGAGCGCGGATAACGTAGTCACAGTCAAGAGAGTTGGGAATCACTGAAAAAAGCTTTACAAAATGTAAATAGTTTAGGAAAATGGGGCACATTACTCCAAATTTGATATTTCTTCATTACCTATGCAAATATTGATAGCTACAATTTTTGATTAAATCGATTGATCTTGAAGTTCACCGAAATTCTGAGTAGGCGTCGCATTCAAAGCCAATCGATATCGATCGTTAACAAATGAAATTCCCCTTACATTGCGGCCACAGAGGACTGTAGAAGGTCCTGTTCGGCGTATTTTCATCCACGTAGAAAGTCACCGAGCATTCTTCAATAATCTCCTCGATGAATAATTTGAAACCCTGGAACATTCTTAGTTTTTCTTTAAATTTTATTATTCTACCGTTGGATTTTCCAGTTTCTTATCGAAGTACCGAATGTATAATCTTCCATGTGGGATGGTAAAGTTTCTTGTATTTGATTCATCCAGAGTTCCACAGATTCTGCTTTCAGGAGCCACGCTGGATACCAAGGCTCCAATCGATCTTGCGTGCTAAAACGAGTCTCAATTTTCGTGTTTGAAAAATACTTACCACGGAAATGTAGCTATCCTTGCAAGGAGCGATGGGTAACGTCAGATTGTTTATGGTGACAGAAATTCTGCGGTTGGATTCAAGAACAAGGGCCCAGCTGCAGTCGGTCTGGAAAGTGAAACAGTTTAAAACCACAGGTCAAAATTTACAGCAAGGGCTTCAGTGGGCCATCCAGGGCTGGTCAATTGGTGAGCGAAATAGCCAAAGTCCTTTCGGATGAAGTCGAATGAATTGCAACATGAAAATATCAATTAATAAAAAAGTGTGAAGCAGTTTTGAATTTAATGTTTCAGCGGTGTTTAATGATAAATGAATTATAACAATGCGAAAAACAAAACAAATTTTTTTGACTTGAAAAAGAGGATTTTTTTGAAAACAAGTTTTTGTTTATTAAAAAAAAACATTACGTTTCAAAAATAAAAGTCAACGGAAAAATAGTGTTCAGTTTGCATTAAAAAGTTAAACGAAAATTCAAATTACAGCTTTATCAAATAAAAAATAACGCTTTTTCCGTATACAATGTTTGATTTTTGTAACAAAAAATTATTAAACAAATTTATTTTTAACAAAATTTGTTGTAAAAAATTTCATTAAAAAACTCACTATATCTGTATCGAATCTCAAATCCAGATCCTCCTCTCGATCTATCGGAAACAAAGTGAAGATTCAGTTTCTAAGATTTAAAATGATCATTTAAATATATTTCAACCAACTCTGTTATAGTTGTAAGAGAACGTAATGTTCTCGGTTTCTCTTCTACACAATTTGTGAGCCTTCTCCAGAAGTTGGCTAAAACTTTTGTATTTTCTCTTATTGTTTTGTAAACAAACTCGTCTGTGGAATCGTCGTTATCATCATCCGCAATGATTGCAAAGTAGTCATAGGGACATCCTGTCATGTCTTCCAAGTCCATTTTGATAACTTGGATTTGGATTCCTCTCATCATCGGGCGGGTCATTGACCACATGCAGTGGAGATCGTTGTCATATCCACTTTCTGCATCTTAATGAAAGTTAGGTAAAACTAATTCATTAAGTAAAACTACCTCCAATTTGACGAACAGGACTTTTGAGTGTCTGCCAAGCCCATGTTGGTGCGAGGTGACTTCCACAGTTGTACTTCTTGTCTGAAACAATTCAACTTATTGAACTTTTAAATTAAAAAACTCCATTTCGTATCACCGATATTTTACGGGTGCGAGTCTCAGGATCAAGGATAGTCATCAGATTAAAAAAGATTTAAACAAACCGTAACTTTTTGACCACCCTATTCTTACCTTCAATTGCAGTTCCATTCAGCTCTTCTGCCGATCTCAGAGGCACAACCGACCATCTCAGTTTAAAGGCCACATTCTTGTCATGCATACCAACTGCGTACAAAATAGCGTTGTTGAAAGGCAAATAGATTTCTAAAACATCAATTTTGCGGTTTTCAAATTTCTTAGGTTCATACCTTTAGGAGGAGTAAAACCAGTGATAGCTAGCTTAGATCCAGATTGCAACATGTCCCTCATCTTGCCAATAACAGCAAAGAACTTGGTGTCTGCTTCCATGAACTCAAACATTGTCTTATAGAAGTTATGTAAAAAAGATATTACATAGAGTCCAGAAGGCATGTAGACTGTCTCTGCTGGGATATAGATAGGGAAGTTGAGTTCATCGAATTTGATAAGAATGCCCTTTTCAGGTTCACCGATGAGCTTGTATTCAACAGTTGAGCCGGCAGGAGACAGGGGGTGTTCGATGGCTCCGGGAGTGTTCAGGATTCCTCCGTTAACTGAAAAACTTCTTGTTATTTTTTTTTGTAAAAAACGCCAACAAATGTTTGTTCCTAATACGTTTTCATGAAAAATTACTTCATTGAACGACATTTCAGAAAAACTACACTTTTGGCGTAAACTATGTTCTTTTATGAATGGAGATGTGTCCTGATGTATGAATGTGATTTTTTCCAAAGTATGCAATAGTTCGTGGCAACGAAAATATACCAAAAAATCTTTGTTTAAATCCATTTCGATTGATTTCAAACTAGTCAATTCAAATAAATTACGTTTTTAAGTGTTTGTTATTCAAAATATGAAGTTTGTCGTGTTAAATTTGTTGTTCATAATATTCTAAATATTCTAACGAAACGGTTGAAAAAACTGCGGTTCTAGTAGCGCAATCAATTCCCTTTTGTCAAATTCACTTTTCCATTTTGTATTTGTTTTGGAAATCGTCACCTCTTGACGCCACCGTTTGGGCAGTTGTTTATAAACAACAAAACAATAGAGAGCGTCTCGTCTTTCCTAACAGAAATTACTCCATTTTTGAAATTGTGCCAAAAATTTTTCATTTTAGCCTTTAGCATTTGAAGCATATTGTCTTACTTACCATGTGAATATCTAAACCTCAGGAACGGTTCCACCACTTCATTTCCCTCTTCTTCGTTAATAATGTCGCTAAAAAGTATTTTATCTATTTCGTAAATTTTCCTTACTCCATCTCACTGTCATCTTGATTTGGCTTCACGTAACGCAGCTTGATCCATAATGTTTGGGCCTTAAGGTAGTTAACTTTCTTGGTGACACAAAAAGCCTTACCTTGAATTCCGGTCGTTCCGCACCACAGAATCGTCCCAAAACTGTTCCGGACTCGTTGAATTCTCTCACTTCGACGTAGGATTCAGCACAATTTTCAGATGGTGGTAGGTAGAGTCCACTAAATTTAGTATTGATTGAAATCTATAAAGATTTTTTGTTACCCAATGATGATGTGAACTCGGTTTCCAGGAGAGTTTTCAACAGTCCAGATGCATTCACTGTCTTCCTTCAACTTGGAAGTCTTGACGAGTCCCTGGCGGGCGCCTAATGATGCACCACAACCTTAAATTGTTAATCTTTGGTAAAAAACTAAGTTCCTTACTCTCGATGTCAGTAGAATATGCGATATTGATCTGTGGGGCCAGAAGACTTGATCTCTTTGCAATTGTGATCTTAATTTCATCTGTTCCTCTGAACTCCTCATGGGTTGAGGGGAATGTTCCCATCATCATCGACATAAAGAGAGGGCGGACTTGCCTAAAACGTAAATTCGGAATATTACGTCAAAAAATAAAACTAACGGTTCTCCACCGTCGACCGAAATTTCAATGACATCAGTTCCGTATTCAGTTGTTCGCCGATGGTACTGGGATACTTGATTCTTCAGGAAGTACTCGTCTAGACGGATGTAGACTCCGGAATCGGCTAAAAAAGTCATGAAGAAGTAGTAGCAGAACTTTGTTGTTTTTTATTCCAAAAGTACGTAGCAAAAACATAATTGTATGAAAATTCCCATTTTTAAATCCATGTCAACAAGTTTGTATTTGGGTCTTTCACCGTTTTCCTTAAAAGAAGACTTTCTTCTTAAACAAATAGGATGATAATTGGCTTTATCTGAATTACCATAAAGAAAAAGTCTCTTTTTAAAAACTTTATTTTTAACCACGTTTCCCATATTCTAGGGGTATCCTTAAATTTCTTAACAACAAAAAATCCAAATTTCATCTGTCACAAAATAATCAAACATATAGCTACTTTCACAAGAAGAAACCTTTTTTGACTTTGTCTACAAGAAATTATATAACAGTTTGAATGCAGTTTTTGGGAAGATCTGAATTCTAAATGCCATTTTCACATTCCAGTCAACCGGAGCCAATGGATAACCCGCTTTTTAACGTACTACGTGCACGGTGTTTACGCGTCCGTCTAGTTCATAGGTTTTGATCGTCAGTTTTGAATTTTTAATGTTTCCGCTGAAAAGACGCAGAAAATGCTGATTGCCTGGCGTGATAGCATTGCAAGTTTCACACCCGTACGAAATCGGCGGCCGCGGCAAAGGCAGTCCAGAAAAATCGATTAAGTCGATTAGATTGATTAAATGAATATGTAAAGAACAACTTTTTTGCGTTACTTGTGTTTTTGTTGTTTACGTGTTTTTGAAGCTATTTACCAGAAATAAAATTTTGTACCACCATAATAAAACATCGGTTCACATTCACAGCGATCCCCAGCTGTTTTTGCCCAAGTTCAAACAGGTTAGCTTACATGGATCCTTCTTCCTAATCGTAATATTGCAGATACTAATCGGCATGTCAAAGAACTGCAGTGACTGTTCTTCCGAAGTCGCAAATTGCAATCCTCCACATTCAGAAACTGCCTCCAACACAAATCCAATCCTCTTATCCTTTTCGCTTTCTCCGCTTTGGTAAGACCTGAACAAAAAAATTGTAATGCTTCTTCTTTGGTAAACCGTGGAGATGAAGCTCCATTAAAGAAAACAAGTGATTCTTGAGTAGGTACATCGTAGATCAAAGGTTCGGTGATGTCTTGGCAAACTCTATCGACAATTCGTGTCCTAGTGGTGTTTCCTTCAAAGATTGCGAGAGATCCTTCAATCAGCTGCATAGGATGCTTGCATCTAAATAAATTTAAAATTGGTTTCCAGGGGCTTTCTTACGTCAAGTTGCCAGTTCCCATATTATTCCATCCCTTAAAAACGTTGTTCTGGGGATGAGAATTTGGCGTTTTGTATTCCTTCAGAACGTACTTCAAATGGTGGCCATGGGGTGCCTATAATTAGGGTTTTCGCACAATTTTTCGGATGAAAACCTTGAAAATCCATTTACAATGAGCATCTCGAGGGTATTCTCGAGGGAATCGGGGAGAATGAATTGTGCGATTCCCGTTCAATGGAACTTCGATTACAGCACTGCAATCATCCTGCTCTGACTCGTTCGTGTCAATGAAAATGACTCTGCCTGAGAAGAAGTTTTCATTAGTGGCGACGTGCTTGCGTTGGACCTGAAAATTAACTTTACAAAAACTTTCAAAATGAAAAACGTTGGTAAAAAACTTGGAAATTTTGAATTTTGAAAGTGTGTTTTCAATGAAACTATCAACTTAAATTTAAAAAAAAAAGAAAATTGGAAAAAAAAGAAAAGCCCAGAAGAAAGATTTGAGGAATGAAAACAAATGTTAATTTTATACTTAAACGGTTGCGGAAAAGTAAAAATCATCAATTGATTTAATAGAAGAAGATTTTATTTGTGTCATAACCTTTTGAAAATTTATTGGAAACACCCTGTTTCGTTTATTTACCATCACCCGCTTCGTTTTGAAAAACTTTTTGTTTAAAATGTTATTATTTCACAAACATTGTTGTGTAAAAACAAAGAAAACATCAAATTTACTTTTTACTTTTTTGTAAAGTGAAATTGAAAAAAAACTAAATTTAGACATTTTAAATTTTAAACAATTTAAAAACAAAGAAAACACGATAAAATGAAAAATGAACATTTTGTAATGACTTAGTTTATTTTTTTAAATCTTCTTTTTGTAAGTGGAAAAAATAGGAAATCGAAATTTGAAAATGTAAACCAATGTTTATCTTTTACACCTAAATGTCAATGTAAGCAGATTGTGCAAACTAATGTTGAAAAAAATAAATGTTGATAAAATATATTTTTGTTACTGTTTTTTTGAGACCAGTGTTTCATTTCTGAAATCTGATACCTACCTTCATCATAATAAACATTTCATTCGAATGGGACTGGAATACAATCGACCCGTCCTTGGTTGCGGCGCACATTTTGTCTTGAGGCACTCCTGAGGCATTGTTCAATCCAGCAAATGTCTAAATTTAAATTTTAATCAGTTCTGAATTACAATACCTGGATTCCCGAGTACTTTTCGTTGTTGTAGTCACAAGTAGCAGTTGCATCAGGTCGGAAAATCAACAACTCATTGATTCTGAGTTGAATCTTTTTTCCAACTGGAGCGGTGACCTTCCAATGACATTCGTAAACATCGGAATTACGATCCAAGTCATCTTGCTTGACTGAGATGTTAGCTGGATTCATCATATGTCCTCCGCAACCTGAATATTCCATTGTTTCTCTGTTGTAACTAAACAAACCAATTGTGGTCCAGGTCATCCAGAACTTGTTTTCCTCCTTCTTCTTGCTTTGGAAAGTCATTGTGATGCTGTTGTTAGCCGACTGAAAGAAGGTTGCTTCGCACCCATACCAAATCAAGAGCACAAGCCGGACTTAAATAAAACTTACCCTGATCTCAACTGGTCTAACATTTGCGCAAGTGTCCACCAGATTATTTGTCACGTTAGTTTTACCATCCACCATAATCAAAGCTTGGGCGACTTCTCCTTCGCCAAACTGAAAAATCAATTTGTATTTTGAAATTGTAGCTATTTTTAAGGTAATAAATCAATAATTACCTTAATGTAGTTCTCACAGGTCCTCCTGTAGTAAGGTACTGTTTGATCTATAACGAACTCAACGAAGTACAGTTTGATGCGATTTCCAGGGGGTACCTAGAATTTGATTTATTTTTTCAAAATGAAAGTTTCTACTTTAATGGTCCAACTGCAGAATCGATTAGTGTAGACGTTATCAGGGAATCCGGGAGATTGAATTGTACCAGTAAGATCAGTGAAAACGATGTCACGACAGACTAAAACTTCTGTTTCTAAAAGTAGCCAAGAAAAAAGAACCTGTGGTGTAATGAGCCAAGAAACCGAAGAGGGCTCCGGTGTTGACACCTCCTTGTTGGCGGTACTTGACCAACATCTCGTGATCATCGGAGACGACAGCTTCGGCTCCGTAGGTTTTGCGACAGAAGCGACGGAGGAGAGGAGCACCGACTTCAGGGCCATCGTGTACCTAAAACGTGTGTGTGAGTGTGAGCGTGTGTGCGCGTGTGTGTGTGTGAATGAGCGTGTGTGTGTGAGTGTGTGTGTGAGTGTGTGTGAGTGTGTGAATGTGTGATTGCATGTGATGACAAACTTACATCAATCCTATTCGATGCAAAGATTCCACAGAAGCCATTGTCATCACTAGATCTCAAATCATCAACCATCGCCAGTTGGAAGGACACTTTGTTTCCAGGAGCCACAGCCACATTCCATTCGCAATTCATCGATCGGGAATCCTTCTCTGGATACTGTGGCGTGGCGAGAGTTCCAGAAACTCCAGTCACTCTTCCACCACAATCTAAAGTTTACCTTCTTTCCTTTAATTTTTTTTCCAAAACGTACTCTGGGTAATGCTTTCATAAGAAATGTTAAAGGTAACATTAGTTGGGTCAAGAAGTGTGAGTTTGAGGTACATCTAAAACAATTTTGCCCTCATGTTTCTGAAAATCATACCCTGGAGCCATGAGATCGAATAGTGAAGTCAACTGGATGTTCGTTACAGATTTCAGATTCCCTCCAAAGTTGGCCAAAACCAGGAGCCTGGGCGGACACTCCATTTCTGAAAAGAAAAGCCCTACTTTCAGAAAAGTTCGAAATATCAGTTTACCTGACTTGAAGGGATCCTTTAGTACAAGGAAGGGACATGTTCATAACGTTCAGAAGAACCTTGTTGTTAGTAGGTAACTGAAATTTTGCGTTTACTTAAAAAATACTAACGAAATTACAGCAATGTGGTAAACGCATTCGCCAAATCGGCCCTTGGAGCTGTCAAAGATGATGTTTCCTGTAGGGGCTGTGAAGGTACGGTCGCAGTCGATTGTCTCATCGACACTTTCAAATCTGAATAATAAAATGGAAATTTAGAATTAAATTTTCAAACCGAGCAGAAAATCCATTTCCAGCAATTGAACGATCAGATATGAAAACAAGAGACATTGAGTAGGTAGGAGAGAGAATCGATGGAGGAGACATGGAGCCACAGAATCTAAATACAATAATTGAAGTCGATAAACTACAATTTTAGACCATTTTGACAAATTGCAAAATTTTCAAAACGAGATCTAAAGCTTATACAAATCAAAATGTATTCGTTCTACGCTGCAAAAAGTCACAGCCACCTAGGGGGGTCGAACCCCTGACCGTTGGATTAAAAGTCCAACGCTCTACCACTGAGCTAAGGAGGCTCGTTAATCTCGCACGCGCACATAGCTTTTGTATCCGCGCCTGGCCGTCATTTGCATTGATCCAACTGTGCCGAAATATTTCGAAATAGCGCAAGGCGCAGTCGCTCTCCGGCCGCGATGAATACAAATGCGGCTCTGGTAGGCGAAACAATCGGGCCTCCTTAGCTCAGTGGTAGAGCGTTGGACTTTTAATCCAACGGTCAGGGGTTCGACCCCCCTAGGTGGCTGTAACTTTTTGCACCTTCTACTCTTTAGAAAACTATGTTTTTATATTCCATTTTAAACTTTTTATACTTTATACTTTGAAATCCCATTGCTACATTGCTCCTCAAACCCACTTTCCAAGAAGTTTTCCATGATTACTCTCGCTGATGTATTTATCATAGATCTCCACTCTATCGTAATTGCAGTCATCATTCTGTACCACCTCCAGATCGAAGTTATCAAAGGTGAGGCGAACTTGCTTCGACTGAAAAAACGTCCTTTTCCAAAAATTTCTCGTTTTCTTACCCAAGGCACATTGATATGATAAATACAGTGCATGTGAGGTAGGTACTTGTTTGGATAGTTTGGCGAATTGACCACTCCATTCGACTGGGAGAAGAAACCACCACAGCCTGAAAATAGAATTTCAAATTTCAAATTCTGAAAATAAAACTTACCGACGTCGATTGTACTGTATTCCAGAAGAATACCCTTATTCTCTGGGTGGCCACTGCTACTGTATTCAATTGTGAGAGGTCTCGAAGCACTTAGAACGAATTCTCCTTCTTCAACGAATGGGAACTTGGCGCAGATGTACTTGTTGTTCAAGACCTTATCATCTTCACGGCCTCCGGAAATCTAAAACCACCAAGTTTTAATGTTTTAAAGAAGAATCAGACTTTGACGTAGTCTTCAATATCATCAGAGATAGTCTTGGAATAGAAGCAGGTGTTTGTGTTGAACACCCTCAGACCGATTGTTTTGACCCTGAAGATTGCAGTTTAAATTAAAATTCAAAATGGGGTTTTCATACTTCAAGATAATTGCATGAGTAGAATCGGCGGATATAATATAGGTACATTTTCCCTTGATCCCTCCATCAGGGTAGTTCCAAGTTTGAATGGTTCCGTTTCCAGTGAGGCGTTTTTCACAGACTGGAAAGATTTTACTTTAAAACTTAGCCAAACTCGATATTTTACAAAGAAAATAGTCTAACTTACCCAAAGAATACTTCATCTTGAATCCTTTTCCTTGATTTTTCGAATCAGATTTGAACTGAACAATCGCTTTTCCTTCAGGAATTAGCATTGAAGACGGAGGACGATGGGGATTGCAACCATCGAAAATTAGATTTCCATCGGAGAAAATCTGGAAACATGGTAAGTTTCAATTTCTTTCAAGGAATTTACATTCAGTGAATCCTGGGTGCACTTGATCAAACTTCTGAACAACGGTCTCCTCCCCCTGATTGTCATCCTGGAGTGCCATAGGGAAATCATACTACGATCCAAGCTGAAGATAAATGGAGAAGGAACATCGAAATCTGGGATTTCGAGCTGAAATCATTGTTCACTAATTCTTATTTAATTGATGTCTAACCTTAAGTGAATGCATAGCTGTAATAGCAGTTGTGCTGTTGGAATCATCGGGAGCCCCGGATCCATCAATGAGCCAGGTGCAGTGAGAATCTGGAGGATAGAACCCTCCCCAGTTGGGAGTTGTGATCTCTCCGGAGAAGTCCCAGCTTCCATCGGGGTTCTTGAAACTACCTCCACAAGAATGGTCCGCTGCAAAGGGATTTAGTTTGCAACACGCTCACACGCTTACACGTACACACGTTCTCTCACTCCAACTCACGTGTGACAAATTTATAGCTCATTTGGAATCCAGGCAGTTGACTATTTGACCCGTAGAGAAGATCATTCGTAAACATCACGGACATGAAAGGACCGGTAGAACGAACAGTCACAGTTTCATTGACAGAAGAGCAGAAGTGGATAACCCTATGGGCTGCGTAAGCAGTGTAACCATCATAGATCTAAAACTACCATTCTCTTTTAAACCACAAAACGGGTACCTCAAGTTGGTTCACAGAACAGTTCCTTTCTTCAGTCCCAAGCTTCACAGGAGGGATGGTGATTTCAACCACTTGGTTCATGTTAGCTGACAAGAACCACTCGCACGAGAAGTTTTGGTAATGAGTTGGTATGACTAGAGATCCATCTGGTACTGAGGTACGATAACCACATTCCCGTTTCTTGAGTTCCCAACTGATGGCAAAGCGGCCTTTTGTTCCTTGGAAGCGGAGCATGGCCCTCGAACCGGTCATTGTAATTGGTGAGCCGACGATTGGCGCCTTCGGGCTTGCAGCAGATCCACAGAAGATGGCAAAGATATTGGAGTTGTCGTTATCTCCATCAAACAGAGTCAAATTTCCAAGGGTCGTGGCACAGTCAGTTGGTCCTCCGACAGTAGCTTCCATGTCAGTAAAAAGGGTGAAGGTGATTCGAAGAGCTTCGTTGTTAGCCAATTGGGGAACGATTACAAGGTCGCACATTTTGCCAGCTGAGAGATCGAAACTTTCCGGGAAGGTGACATTTCCTTCTCTGGAGGTAAAGTGTTGTCCACAAGCTAGAAAATGGGTTACGGTAGGTGAAAAAGATCCAACTTACAGTCTTCCTCCAATTCGCAGTCATGACCATAGAAGCCAGGAGGACAAATGCAGGTGTAGCCGTTGGTGACGTCATATTGGCATGTTGCTCCGTTTTTGCAAGGGGCGGAGATGCATTCAGATACCTGAGTAGCGTTTCATAAAAGGAGGGGCTACAGTATACCTTTTCGCAGCGGGAGCCAAAGTAGCCTTCAGGGCACAAGCAGAGGTAGGAGTCTTCTGTGACAGCCTAGAAAATGAAACGATGTGGATTGCCCTTCTCTCTCTCTCTCTCTCTCTCTCTCTCTCTCTCTCTCAATCTCTATCTCTATCTCTCTCTCTTACCTTACAAGTCGCTCCATTAAGACATCTTCCTCCCAGCTTACAAACTGTCGCATTTCCCTTCCTGCATCCCGCTGGCCCAATCCCATCACCCAAGAATCCATCAGGACAGTGACATACAAACCCTCCCGCATTGATGTTGTCAATATCGTCTTGGCAAGTTGCCTGAGGATGGCAAGGCCTTCCAGCACAAGCAGAGAATCGTTTGCATAAACGTCCATCTCCTCTATACCCAGCTGGACAAGGCCCGCAATGGTAAGATCCAACGGTGTTGAAGCATTGGGCTCTTGGACTCGTAGAACAAGGATAGTTCGGCTGGGAGCATTCATCGATGTCTGCGCAGTTCTGACCATTTCCTAAAAATCGATTGATTCAAAGGATAATGTAGCTGAAATGTACCGTGGAATCCTTTAGGACAACCGCTGCATTGGAATGATCCGGGAAGATTGATACAGTCAACTCCTGGATGACAGGGGCTGGTGAGACATTCGTTTATATCAATGCAGGTAGGATTTTCAGGATCGGAAGAGATTTTGTAGCCAAGTTCACAAATACATTTGTAGTCAGACTGAAATTTCTTAAAATTTCAATAAAAGTTGTGTTTACCACATCTCCTTCAGATGATTCAATGCAGTGACCATGTCCACACATGCCTGGATTCCGGCGGCAGGATGATTGCTTGAATTGGCAGAGAGGACCGTGGAAACCAGTAGGACAATGACATCTAAAATTAAGTTCAAAAAAGTAAAATCGATAATTTACAAGAATCCGTTGTCGATATTTTCGCAGGTTCCGTTGTTTTGGCAACCTTGGTCGTGTTCGTAAAGTGCGCATTCATCAACATCTTCTTCGCAGGTGTCTCCCTAAAAAATAATGATTTTACAAAAAACATGATTGTGAAAGACCAGTAAGATACACAAAATTGTTTGATAAACACAAATGGTGTCTTCCGGAAACTTGGCTGATTTATATTGTTTCATGTCCGAAAGCTATTGTATTTAAATAAAGATATCGTAATTTTATTACAACAATTCACTATTACAATGTTGTTGTGATAAAAAAAGTGAGTTTTAGTTTAAAAAAATTTATCAACGTTGACAATTTAGTTTCCAAACATCAAAAACCCTTTTTTTAAATAAAATTAAAAAAAACTTAAGTGTTGTGTGATACTTGTCATTAAAGAAAAGAAAAAGCTCGCTGTTCATTTATTGATATGTTTTAATTAAATAATTTACCGAGGAAAAACAGTTAGTCAGAATCAAGTGTTCGCCGAAACGGGGCTGACCCGCTTATAAAACAAACGTCGAGGGTTCGGATGCAAGTTTTTCAACAGTTTTGAAATATTTAAAAAAATTCTTGTGATTTTAAATATGAAGTTTTAAAATTATAAACAAAGTGTTTTTCAAGATCAAGCACAAAATAACTTTCGGTGGATCGAACCCCTGGATGGTTGCCTTGTAAGAAAACAAAAAAATAATTAAAGTTCAGAAGAAGAAAATACGTAGAAGGTGTAATTTAGAAATGGAAATCGTTCTTTGTTCTTGTTATTTCTTACCGTTCTGTGCGGAGGACATAAACAGAAGACCTTCTTTCCCATCTGAGGAATACAAGTAGCTCCACCTTGACAAGGCTTCTCTTCACATCCATTGAATTTCAGAGTCTCCACAAGGGATCTAAATTCGTGTTTATTCAAGTACTGTATTTTTAGGTTACTTGATTCCCTTAGCTATCCTGGTTAAGTACTTCCTGAGTTTAACGTCTTTAGTGTTTCTATCTTTTCTCCATTCCTTGATAGCTTTCACGTCAATTGAGATGTTCCTTGTCTAAAAAACAGTTCATGTTTTCATTCAAACGCAGTTTTGCGTACCGCAGCCATAACATTTCTGGTGATGTTAACAAATGAGAGAAGTAGTCCGTTAACTCCATTCACCCTGCTTCTCAAGACCTCTGCGTCAGCTTTCATGTCGTTTACCCCCTCACGGAGGTCATCGAACGCGGCCTAAACTCCGTCATTACATGTTTACGAACATCATTCCAAATATTTGTCTAGGTTGTTAGGTTCAAGCCCTGGGAACAACTTGTTTATCACACTTCCTCTCTGCAAAATCCCCTCGGACACGTTCGACCGTGTTTGCCCAGGAGAAGAACACGTGTTCCTGCCAGCCGCTAATTTGCTAACCAGGCTAGGCAGGTGGGAGATGTCCGTCTGAGCGAGCCAAATGGAACCGCCGTTGTTCGTCACAAAGGAGATGTTCTTCCCTTTACCGGCGTGGAAGTACATGTTTCCGTTGATCATCAGAAGTCGAGACCTGAAAAACTTTTTTTCAGCTTAAAATTTAGAAAACAGGATTCACCTGGGTTCATTTTCATCAAAGAGTTCGATTTCTGCATTGTCATCGGCGATACAGGCAGGGAACCAAGGAATAATGAGGAATAGTAATTTGAACACGATTATGTGCATTTTTATCTGAAACAACTTTTTTAAAAAACTAATTTAATCAACAAAAGGACGAAAAGTATGAAATAAAATAATTGAAATGTAATTGGAAAAAAGTATATAAAAATTTTGGAATTTTTTGTTATGCACTAAACTGTAGGTTTTTAATGATATCTATAAAACAAAAAAAATGTACTTAAATATAAGGATTTTCGGATTTTTTGAACTTTTATTTTATTGACTTATTCAAAAAAAACATTCTTTGTTGTAAAGTGTTTCATATGGTACATACCAAAATTGGTTTAGGAAAGAATTCAGTTTAAATGCAGTATCGAAAAGCTACATTTTCTCATAGTTTTTTTTTTAAATTTAGCTCTTCTCGTAAAATTTGGCAGAGCTATGTTCCAATTCCCATTTTTCTTCCAAAATTATAAATTTCTACAGTCCTAACAGTAAAACCAGCTTATTGAATGTCAAAGCTTTCAAACTGAAATCTGTCTTTTGTTTTTTTGCTACAACTGCTAACAATAGCGAACTTTTGTTCTCCGAATGGTTTTCCATGAGTTGTTGTGTGTGGCAACAAGTTTTGCACAAGTAAAAAGCGCAAACAATGTCGTTATCACGTGGAACAACTGTGAGCAAACACATAGTTAGGAATTAGACTCGTCTATTTTTGCGCCGAGAAAATCAAACGACTAGTGGTTTTTTGAACTGTTACGAAAAGGTTACAAGTGAATTTTTCCAGTACACGTTCAGTTTTGAGGAAAACTAAATTTGTAATTTTTAAAATCTGACTTCATGGGCAAAAATATCTATAAAAAATTTAGGCAAATATTGATGTAAGATAGCTAACTTTTAAGCTATTAAAAAAAGACATTTTCTGGAAATAGAAATGGGATTCAGCTTAGTCTATTAATGAAAAGGTTGAGCTCGAGTGAGAAGCTCCGGGAGGATCAGGTGGCCGACTGTTTTGTTTTGTGGCAACCTGTGGTTAGTTGACGACACGTCAGCCAGCGGTCATTCGATACCTAAACAGTTCGCTGATGCAACTCCTCGCACCTGTTCAGGTGGTGCGCAATATGAGGGCGCCTGCTGCCAATTAGACTTACCAGAGAGCAACATCGGAATTTATGGGAACAAGTGGGGACCATTATTTGGCAAACTAAGGAGATTTTTTAGTTGGTCGATTTCGGGCAAGTCAATTTTCATCATTTTGTAGTCCGACACGGAAATTTGAAAAATATTGTCTCGATGAATTCGAAAATTCGAAATTAATGTGTAACCATGTCAGGACTTTTTTGATATTTTCACTTCCGGGTTGCTAATCAAACCGTTTTTTGAAGAGGTTTCAGTTTAAAATCAACATTTAAACCGTTAAATGCAAACCTCTCGGGCCTTTTGGGTCAAACATTTCCAGCAACTTGGCTCGCGTGAGAGACAAACGTCGAGGGTTCGGATCCGGCCTAGGAAATTTTTTTCTGTTTTTTGTTGCGTAATTGTTATATAGTATATAAATGTTTTAGGGTGTTTTGTGAGTAATTAAACTATTCAATGAATATTTAGGGGTTGTAAAAGGCAACCTTTGTTTGCGGCTTACCAAACCTTTAATTATTGACTATTAGGACGCAGGGTTTTGTGGACATCCTGTTAAAAATGAAGTTTTCCACCAATTTTCATTATTTTTATCTGTTTAAGACAGTCTTCCTCAGTTTTGATGAATGATCGTCTGAAACCCGTATCCAAACAACGCTTGAACCCTGCCATTGTCCCCATCTGAGTCACGTCCCCCGTGATCCAAAGTTCGGATAAACAGTAGCTGGCGCGCGTTGTGTTTAAGTAAACGGTGACCTGAGCCGTGCTGCCACAAAAACTACCGGCATTCTGTCGGTTGTTTATTGGAACCAATCAATTAGGACCGGGTCAGTAGGGTCAACGTTTTACAAAGGGCAGTCATACTGACGGGAGAGTGAAACAAATTCAAAATTCGAAAAATTGAAACAATTGTTTTGAATATTCGCACAGGGCGCAGCCGTCTTATTTTTTCTGAAAATCTGAAGAAGAAAAAAAAACAGAATTTTACAAAGTGTTTTTTCTGTGTCTCTCGCTCTAGCACTTTGGCTAACAATGGCGAAGTGCCAACTTTACCTTTGTTCTTCGGAGGTGACGCAAGGAGCAGAGATGTAAGACTATTGACTAAGACTAACGAAACGATTTTCATTTTTGGAAATCAAAGCAACTGGTGAATCAGAAAAGTTAAAAACAGCATTGACCTTTATTAAAATATGGTATTTTCAATCGCACTAAGAAACAACCTTCAGATACTCACTCTTTTGCTTTAATGCGTGCGCTTTCTTTAAATCGAGATAAAATGAATTGGGAATGTTTCAGAAACCAACACTGTAGCCTAAGTTAAACTAAAAAATTGTGGAATAGTCTGCCAAACACCGAAACTGTTTGTTTGGCAGATCAACATAATGAATGGTAATGGGAAATTTTAAAGTTACTTGTTTTTTACTATAAAGAAAACATATATTCATAGAGAAAACATCTTTTTAAAATCTTTACCATATGAGTTTGAATCGCATGCTTATCGTTTTATTCTGTTCAACTTCTTTGTGAATAAGTTCACAGTGCCAGCAGAAGTATATAGAAAACTTTTAAAACTAAATGGACTTGATGTGGTTTCTTGGATACGGACAATACCAACTTACAAATCAAAGCTGGGAAGGTACCGTCCTTAAAGAACCACCATAGCTGCGTTGATAAAAACCACGCAGATAGATAAAATCTTCACGAAAATAGTGTAAGAACCATATATTGACACATCAAAGTTGCTTTAACTGTTTATGATGTTTATGATACTGGTTGAGTGCTAAGAATTCACCACCGTGATCTTTTCAATAAATGCATTTATATTACTCCATTTGTTCGAAACCCTTACAATCGCTTGAGCTGTGTGCCGGCGTCTGCCGGCGGCCGCTTCTTTTCTCTTTCTCTCCTCGGCACTGTGTCAAGAGGCGGCTAATCGCGCAAACACAAGATGGCAGTATAAAAGCGAAACAGTTTGTTGCCCTTCACACTGCCGTCTCCACTCGCCTTGCAATGAACTCGTGAGTTAACCAACATCCCTCCTGTTGAAACAGAACTTTAGCCTGTCTCTTATCTGCCTCGTCGCCTTTTCCCAGTTGGCTACCAGCCAACTGTACTACTACTACCCTTCTTCGTACTACACCCCCACAGTGTATTACTATTACCCCACAGTCGCTCAAGATGCCACACAGTTGCAACAGCAGCAGGTAGTTCCTAATGGACAGGAGCAGCAGAATGGACAGTATACTCAGGTAGCTATCAGAAATGGTTGAATTTATACGAATGGTTTAGCAGCAGCAGTATACCCAGCCTGGTCAGCAGCATCAACAGCCTGGAGCTGACCAGCTGTACCAGCCGGCTGGACAGCAACAGCTCAGGGACCAGCCGCAGTACCAGCAGCAGCCTCAGCAGCAGTACCAGCAACAGCCACAACAGTACCAGCAGCAGCCACAACAGTACCAGCAGCAGCCTCAGCAATACCAAGTTAGAGCGAGAGAAAGAGAGAGATAGAGAGAGAAAGAAAGAAAGAAAGAAAGAAAGAGAGAGAGAGAGAGAGAGAGAGAGAGAGAGAAAGACGCTTTATTTTCAGCAGCAGCCTCAGCGCGACACTCCCGTCACCACAAATACCCAGACTGCCTCCGTGCCCATGACTTACTACACCACCTACCCTTACTATTACGTCCTCGGAAGGAAGTAAACCCCCTGCCACTCTCTTTCAAGATTCCTACCAGACTTCTATTGTGAGATCAATAAAGCTTTCGGTCTCTGTTCGCGTTTCTTCCACCCTCTTCCGGTCTTCCAATTTGGACGCATTCGCCATGCCCGATCACGCATCACGCGCACGCTCGCCCTTGTACAAATTTTCCATCTTCTCAGGGAATACTACTTCATTTGTTGTTTTTGTTGATGACTGTTGTATGTCTGCGCTTTGTGATGACAATTCGATTAATGTCCAGAAGGCCAGGCAACATGACGTCTAGACGAAGAAAGGGTCGAAAAATGAGAGCACACGTTTAAGTTTTATCTTCTTATACAAAAGAAAACTTGCCCAATCTTATGTAAAACAAACATTTCTTGCATTGGACGTCTTGCAAAAAGTCACAGCCACCTAGGGGGGTCGAACCCCTGACCGTTGGATTAAAAGTCCAACGCTCTACCACTGAGCTAAGGAGGCTCATTTATACGCCTATCGGGCAGTGTTGTTCTAGTCGCGGTAGGCGCCGCCGTATGTCTGGTGAACAGTGTAGAAATATTTCACAATTGCGCAGCCGCTGTCTGGATGGTCGCGATGCATACAAAAGCGGCGCTGCAAGGCGTACACATCGGGCCTCCTTAGCTCAGTGGTAGAGCGTTGGACTTTTAATCCAACGGTCAGGTGTTCGACCCCCCTAGGTGGCTGTGACTTTTTGCAGCTTTAGATTGTTATGAACAAACATTTTGAAGTAAAATGTACCAGGCCCAACTTTTTTTTTTAAAGTTTATCAGTTTTTTTGAACACTAAATACCCTACAATTAGCTTTAAGCGAGTTTTTTGCAATTTTAGTTTGCTCCTCCTGTGGGAACCCATTTGTCAAAGGTGGTTGTTTTCGTTTCAAGAGTACACACCACTTTCACACCCGTATTTCCTCATCAGACTCGCATCATCCGTCAACGTAACGCTAGTAGTGTCCTTGTCGGGAAGTGCATAAATCCTTCCTTTCTATTAAACTTCCCGCAGTGCTTCGAAGGGATCCGCCTCCCTCGGGATCTGTTGTTGCACACAACGGCCAAGAGGGCGGCGCGCCATAATTCATGCGAGTTTCGGGGGGTCAATGAGTGGATGGGCATGGCTACAAACACGCTGACAAGCGAGCCGTTCTCAAAATTACACCCTCATTTGGCTACGGCCAATTTTTCGCTCCCTTGGGGGCACCTGCGAACGCAGCTATCCGTTTAGGACGGAACAACAGGACCACGTTACGAGTGATTGAGACCAAAGGCCCTTGACAAATTTAACAGCCAAAGAACGCAGAAAGAAATGAAGATATGAGTTTTGAACTAATTTGTAATGTCAGAAGAAACACAAAGAGGAAAACTATTTTGAACTTCAATATCACTTTTTTTACGTCAAAGCTTATAAGAATCCATGTTAAAATGAATTTTTTTCATCAGAAATTCTATTGGGAAACTTTGAAAAAGAAATTTTTAGTTTTCTTTGTTCTAAATGCTCTTTTCTAATTTATATTACAGTGCAAAACGTCACAGCCACCTAGGGGGGTCGAACCCCTGACCGTTGGATTAAAAGTCCAACGCTCTACCACTGAGCTAAGGAGGCTCATTTACCCTGACCGCGGACTGTATTGTTATTGTCGCGTCGGAGCGGTCATGTTGATTGATCTGGCCAATGTTGGAAGATTTCGAAACCATATGTGGGTGCGGCGGCTATCTAGTTACGCGCCATTAATACAAAACGGCGCCGGGATGCCGAGAGAAGCGAGCCTCCTTAGCTCAGTGGTAGAGCGTTGGACTTTTAATCCAACGGTCAGGGGTTCGACCCCCCTAGGTGGCTGTGACTTTTTGCACATTTTGCTTAATATGAAATTGTTTAGGATTTTTTTCATTCACTTTTTTTTCTTTTTTTAATCATTGATACACTTTACGAAACATCAAATAAAACGATTATCAATTTATTGGATTAAAATATGTTGGGTTAAAATTGTTTTTAAGCAGAATAAAACCTTTTAACTGCTTCTTGGACTAAATTGAAGTTCACTTTGCATTTCACGACACGCAAAAAGTCAAAGCCACCTAGGGGGGTCGAACCTCTGACCGTTGGATTAAAAGTCCAACGCTCTACCACTGAGCTAAGGAGGCCCGGTATTTACGCCTACCAGCGCCGCTTTTGTATGCATCGCGACCACCCAGGCAGCGTCTGCGCAATTGCGAAATTTTTCAACGCTGTTCACAAGAAATACGGCGGCGCATACCGTGACTATAAACGCCCTGCCCGAGCGGCATATTAATGAGCCTTCTTAGCTTAGTGGTAGAGCGTTGGACTTTTAATCCAACTGTCAGGGGTTCAACCCCCCTAGGTGGCTTTGAATTTTTGATCATTCTGATTGATAAAGTGATGCTGATATCCAAAGTCTGTACGTGCCAAAAAGTTCTTTGTCGCAAAACTTGGTCAACTAAATCTGTATAAATTAATATTGTTTTTTTTGCATTGCTTTATTTCCTTTGGCTTGAATTTTCGATTTTGAACAAGTGGATGGCCGGCTCATCCAAGTACGTATCTTGTTTTTTCAAAGACGATGATGCCACTCTTGTGGATATGAAGACAGATTATGTTGTCTGGCAGATGGTCCCGGAAGTGACCTCCAAGTCAGACCACGGCTGAACCATTGCCGGTCGTCTGCGTTGCGCTCCCAGCGGAGCTCCGGTCATCGCTCTCTGACAGCCAGCGGCGGCCGTTTCAATTTGGTTTCCACTTTCCCCTACCTATCGTCTGCCAACAAAGCCGATCCAACGGCTCACATAGGCTTACGTTAATCATATTTTTGTTTTCACACCCCAGGGCGAACCGAAAATTACGGACTGATCCGTCCAACGAGAGCAGATGTTTACACCTTCACATCACTCCGCTTTTTTGCTAAGCGAATACCAGAGGGCTCCTGACAAACTCTGTTTATTAAATTTTTGCTAATTGTTTGGGTTTCCAAATCCTTCGCCTTAGATTCCACACTTTGGGGTTTTCCAATTCTTTGCCTAAGATATCACAGTTTGTAGTTTGAAACACCAATGTGTTTTTATGTTTTTTTTTAAATTTTTTAAGGAACAAATTTTAAATTTAGGGTAGCCCTTTAGTTCACAACGATTAAACAAATTAGAGAAATGCCAAATATCCGATTTTTTCTATTTTGTTCAAACTAAATTTCAACCATTACGTTTAAGATACCTCAAGTGACATTTCAGTTAGAGTTTAACAACCACTTAATAAAATTGTTATAAATGCGTACAACGTTTTGGTAGACCGATTACCACAATTGTTAAAATTAACAGAGTTTTCTGACAATTCTTCCCCCTTGAATGATCATTTCTTCATTTTAACCCCTTGACCCAAGAAATTACTAACCGATTCTTGGCGTCGCTGGAACATCGTCTTATTCGCATTCCGCGCATCATCGCTCCATTGTGAATCAGTGTGAATATGCTAATTGGCTCTGCAATCAAAGGCATTCCAAGGCGTCTTTCCCTAATCGCGGCCGTTATTATAATGAGAACTCATCAGCATCAGCAAGCAGCCACGCCAACAACCCTACGAATGTGTGAAAAAAGGTATCCACTTTCCGTGGTTAGTTTTACCTGTTTACTCGAGCATCTGCCTCAATTTTGTTTTTCAAAAAGTTATCAAATTAACTCCAAGATAATTTGTTTTTAAAATTTAATAATACTTTAGATCTGTTATACTAAAATGTTTTTTTATCTTTTAGTTATAAGTTGTACTACGGATTAAAAATCGGCTGAAGTTAGAAGCCTGTAATCTTATATTATGGGCCACTATTATGTTTTTCCCTATAAATAGGGGCTGCTTAGACAAATCTTTTAATTATCCTGTAGTAAGTCTTAGTCTCACATTCAGTCCACTTTTGCCTTTTTGCTTTTTGTCAAAGAAAACAGAACTAGATTTAATTTGAGTAAGGGTTGACTATGAAATAAAATTGTTCATTAAAATGTTTCCCATTTTTCTCTTTCGAAATACTTCGTTTACAATTTAAATTTAAACTTTAAAAAGAGTTTGAAAATTTCGTGTGTTGTAAAACAAAACCTTGACTTAAACTATATATTAAAAAAATAACCATGCCCAGGTTATTATTGTATAAATGTAAAGTTTAAAGTTTTTTACTTCCTTTTTATGCCTGAAAAATTAAATGACTAAGATATAATTTTTCAATTGAGATTGTTATTTTTTGAACATTCATAACTTTAAATTATGTGAAATGAACCTTTCGCCTTAAAAAAAGAAAACAATTTCGAAATTTTGAAAGGTACCAAATGGTGAAAGTTTTTTTTTTTTTTTTTTTTTTTTAAATGGCATTGTTTTGGTTTTCACTGTTTCTAAATGCTTCAATTTTCCCGTTTGCGTCCTTTCCCCTTAATTTTCTTTCCGGGACCCCCCATGATTCACATTCCAGTTGGTCCAACAATATTAAAAGTGTTTGATTGACGCAAGTTGTCTTTGGGGACAGGCGTCGCCCCGCCCGCTTCCTTCTAAATGGCCGCTAATGCGATTCCAGCTCCTGGACGTGCCCTTTCACCCCGAACACCTCTTCCTCCACGCCGTGCCCTTTCCTTTCCCAAAGGATCGTTTTTAAACGAGTCTTCCCTGCTTTGTTGCAATTGAGTGTAGAGCAATCCATCATCTAAGTCAAGAAAATCGGCTGCAAGCGGGAAAATAACGATAACAAAAGGCGTTCGTTTGGAGCCCTTCCTTTTGAAGAAGTCGAGGAGGGCATCGGCACCACTTTCGGCGCAGTTGAGGGCTGTCAATCAAGGCGGAGCTGAAAAGTGGCAGAACATGCTAAATCCGGTTGACCATCCTAATGTTTTATGCAACGTTGCTGCACTCCTCCACGGCATGCTAAACAGGGGACCGCAATCGCATTTCCTGTGCGCATCTGGCCACTGAGATCAGTTTCTGCTCTGAAACACTTCTTACACGCCATTCTAATTTCTTTCATGAGGCCTATACAAAACTTTTTACAGCAGAAAATTAAAAAAACAGTGAAGTACAACATGTTTCGGCCTTTCTTCCCACTTGTTCTCTCTGTCTCTCTCTGTCTCTCTCTCTCTCTCGCTTTCTCTCTCACTCTCACTCTCACACTCTCTCTGTCGTTTTCTATCTCTCTTAATTCAGCACGCAAAACTTCCCTCACTTTGTTCATTTTCAGTTTTTCATAAAAAGTTTTTGCAATTTTTAAAAAGATATCCACCATTGATCCATTGTTAAAAATTTGCAAACCTTTATTGGAGTCTTCTTTTTCCGAAGCCTATCCTGATTTGCCAAAGATCATATTTTAACTATAGAAACTTTAAGTACTACATTGAAACAGTGGCAGTATCTGGCAAATGACAAAACTTGCAAAGACCAAACTTCAATTAGCGTGGAAGTTGCTACTCAATCAAATCTTAGCTTACAAATGCCAATGGGCAAATCCACTTTTTTTAGTTTCCAAGAATTCAACTTAGTATTTTTTTAATTAAAGGATTTGAATTTTTAAAGGCCTTTGAAATTTTATCAATAATCTTAATTTCCAGCTTGCAAAGTTTGCAAATCCAGACGAGGAAGCCCCAGATTTTTGACATCTGAACTTAATATTTCAAACACCAGACTAGTTTGCAAACTCTAGAGTCCTAAACTTGAATTTGGACATTGACTTAATTTAATAACGTTAATTCAGGAAGTTGGTTTAAAAGTAGACTTTCAAGATAGCGTCATCTTTAAATTGTTGATGTCCTTAAAAAATGAAATTTCAAGGTGGACAAACTTTTAAATTTATTTAAAAGTTGAAGTTACAAACTGTTAGCATTTTTGACGTTAATGTCAAATTTGACACTTCGTTGTGTTGGTTCACAAAGTCATCCAGTAATATTTACCCAATCTCAATTTTCAAACAATTTGGGATCAAAATATCCATTTGTCCAGCCGCTATTTGTTCAAAAACCAACTTTGCGTCCAAAATGGGTTGCGGTACTTGAAACTTAGACACTCCCGCTGGACGCACTTGAGAGATTTGGCGGATCAGTTCTGGGAAGTCTCAAATGGCGAATTCTGCTCAAGGTTTCAATGATATCAATCCTGTAAAGATTAAACCAGTTTTTATGAACTCTATGTTTTTGGTGAAACCTCTCCAAAGTTCTATTTAAGGGGCTTCTGAAAGGGCAACTCTACTGGCGGTCAGCGAAGATTGCCCATTTCCCGTCCATTTCCGAGATTCCGGGGGGAGTCTGTGAAAAAACTTGCATCAGAAGTTGAATCCACTTGATGTCTTCTGCTATTTGTCACTTTTAAACACAATGCTTCGAATTATTGAAATTCTATTCTTAAGTGTTATGAAACAGTGAAAATTTTTAAACGCTACAGACAGAAAACGTCGCCTGACTCACCTCCCCAAAAACATATGTCTTCATGCAAATGCAAACCTTATTTGCTCGTGTCTGCGGGCCTCTTCCAATTTCCGTCGGTATCATCACTTTGAGGGGCGCTCATTATGTTGTCGCGTTCCGCCATGTTTTGCATGATGTTCAATTTGCGTTTTGTCCTCCGTCGTCAAAAGCTGCCCAAACCCAGCCGATTTCTGGCGCCTATCCTTGATGAACAAGGAGACGACTGGTCTGCTGAGGTCTTAATTTCTGCAAGTTTTTGAGCAACATTGACATTTTTAAAAAATTATTTCACACTAGGTTCACTTAGTTCCAAACTTTCTTCCGCCTGAAACCGAAACTGTAAGGTGCGGGATCGAACCAGGGTATCTTTTTTGAATTGTTTGTGTTTTACCACTGCACCTAACAAACCATCGGGGCCTCTGTGTGTTAACATTTTCTTCTTTTTGTTTAAAAAAATTGAAATGAAAAATCAAATTAAAAATTATAACCTATTTTGAAGGATCAACTTGATCATATATTCTTTTTACACTAAGCAGCAACTTGTATTTGTCAAAGCTTCTGTTTCTCCGTTCCTTGTGGGCGAAACGTGACATTAATTCAAACAACGTATCCAATGTGCTATTGTTTGAACTTTGTCTAGACCTCATTCAAAGTTCAAATTTTTGTTTGGCTAGGCATAACTTTCAATTCACTTTCAAAGTGTCTTTCACATTCAAAGTCCCGGTTTTTCCTTGTTACTTCGAATCAAATTCTTCTTCTTCTTTTTCTTGTTTCTTTGTGGGTTGATTTAAAAGAATTATTGTCAGTAAAATGACAAAAACATTTTACTGTTTAAAGATTTATACTTTAACAAATTTAAGCGAATTTAGCAAATACCAAAGGTATCCTTCCCTCGAGTGGCTGAAAAACCAACGATGTCCTTATAAGAACACAATCAAGCACTGATCCCACTTAAGACAGAAGCTGCACTTATAATGCATTAAACAAAAAACAGCGTTCAAACGATGCCCTTCAATGCTTCCGCCCTACTAAAAAGGGTCCTGCAACGAAATCATAATCGCAGATTTGCAGAAGGTCCGCTTTTTCTGAGCAATGTTTATAAAAGTCAAAGATAAGTAAGTCTTGGATAACCAACCTGACTGTATTAGTTAACACGGTTTTCTCAAAACTCTCCCTAGGGTCCTATAAATAGTGCTAAACGTGCGCAGCCCTGCAAATTCATGCACGTTTAAATGATGACGCAAAAATGACGTTCCTGTCGGAGACACGTAGGCTATTGCCTATGCAACAAGTGCCTTTTTCTAAACGCTTGAGACGTGACTCTACTAAGCAGCTATTTTCTGACACCCTTTTCCGATTTCTGGCGTTTATGCGAGGTATCTTGTTGTGGGGGCTCTCTAATCATTAGCATCTCATTGTATATCAATCTCGGCCAGCTCCGAGGAGTCGACCAGAAGACGCGGAAACGAGCGGATTTCCAGAGATTCCAAGTGAACCACGTCATCTGCTTGGAATAGCTTCCACCGGCAAATTGCGCATTCGGTTTCAATTTAGGGCAACCTGTTCGTCTCGAAAATAGAGGAGTTCTTCCTTTCCTCTGAGGACTGTGGGGTCTAGGCTTCTCTCTCTCTCTATCTCTATCTTTCTCGCTCTCTTTAACTCTCTCCCTCTCTCACTCTATGTTTCTCTCGATCTCTTTAGGACTCCCTCCAATCTCTCTCTCTCTCTCTCTGTCTCTGTCTCTCCTTCTCTTTCTCCCTTTCCCTCTCTCTCTCTCTCTCTCTCTCTCTCTCTCTCTCTTTCACACTGTCTCTCCCCTTTTTAGTGCATCTCTCCAATTTTCTTTCTCTACTTTTGTCTGTGTATTTTTCTCTCTTTCAAACAAATTCTTTTTTTTCTTCCAATTCTTCTTTTTTAGACAACCTCTCCATCACAAAAACAAGTGAGTTCTTCCCGTTCGCTATGCGCGCCGCGCGGTCATTTGTCCAGTAGTGGACGTCCGTGTCCCATTCACGACAATCGTCTTGTTTTTCACTCATTTCTGCCAGATTAATTGCTCAAAGTGCGTGTCCAGCCGTCACACTCGACCAGCGTAGTTTGCGAATTAGTGCGTGCGCTAGGAAATTGGCGTGGTCTCACCAACCAAGCAAAAAGTCTGGCGTAAATGAAATCAGAGGGAGCAAAAAGCCCAAATATTTTCGAAACTTTCAATTAAAAAAATTGTTTCAAATTGCATTTTCATTAACTTCAATTAGCAGTTTTAAACATTTAGTTTTTTTAAAATTTACTAATTTCAAATACAAAGCCCTTGAGCTCTTAGGAAACGTAAAGTTTTTGAATTTTGGATGTCCCCGAGTGCCATTATAACGCAGTTGTTTTTCAAAGCACCCCTTATAACATCAAAATAATGGAACTGCATTGCGGCAAACCCTTTTTCAAGCTATGAAACCTTTTTGCCACATCACTCCACTATTTAAAAGGATTTGTTTTACTATTTAATTAGTTCAACGTCGATTAGTTTGATACCAAACGGTAAGAGCTCCCTAAGTCTTTGTAGGCCTTTGCAGGAAGGATAGAAAACTGCCCTAATTTCGAAACCAATTTCATTGATTTTTTCGTTGTTTAAAAAAAACTTTTATTTGTTGTTTCCTTAATGAATGTTCCTTAATTAGCATGAGGTAACCAAAGAACGTAGTTTGTAGGTTGTTCGGTAGTCTGAATATTCGATTGAAACTAAGAATGCCCATTGTTTAGCTGTTGTTCGCTGGTGAACGCTGTCTAATTTAACAATTGCTTGCTACTAGTTCTTGCTCTCGTAAACAATGCGAGAAAGCTATACATTCCTTAAAATTTAGTTTTTATTTTCCTAAACTCCTTAAACCCTTCTGGTGTTCGAAAATAGGAACATCTCAAGTTGCGAAATTGGGTCAAAGCCAATTCGAACCAATACTGAGATGCACTTTTGTCGATTGAGAAACTGATGGAATTCCATGATAGACTGGCTATCTTTGTAGCATTTTGAAAATATAAGTTTCTAAAAAACACAAGTTTTCTGATGTTTTCACCATTTGAGGCTAACTTTTGCTAATTTGTGCAAACTATTTTTAAACGTTTTGCACTGGAGTACACTAACATCACGTGGTTCCTTAAGAAGAGGGACAAAATGAGTACTACGAGTGATGTTTCTTCTGCGCGTGACATACATCAGCCTCTTTTAGCCGAATTAAAGCCAACGTAATCGGAAATATTGACAAACACATGTTCCTTAAAAGGAAATACATATGTATGTAGGTGTGACAGAACACATTTTTAGTTGTGTGGCGTCTGGAGGTGTTATTTATTCCTCATACTAACTCTGTATTTTATCAAATATATTTTATCGCTCTGTTGTGTTACACTTTTTACAGTTTCTAAATTAAAAACCTATTTTTATTTTTTAACGTCCATACCCTATTAAACTTATTATATGTCGCCAAGTCTCAGGGCCTCCTGGTCTTTCAAAAATCACGATCTTGTTCGACCCAGCACAACTTATTCATTTTTATGGTGTTTGTTGGCAAACAAATTTGTTCTGGTATAGCTGTTGAAAAATAAATACAATTCGTTTTTTTCTCAAATGGGGATCGAACTGAGGTAGTTTATGAAACAAGGCTGGAATTTATCCATTTCTTGCAAGAGAAACAACAGACAACATAAAAAGTTAGAGATAATTTTGAATTACGCGCCTCATGCTTTTCTTTAAAGGCTTATCTCAACTAAAAAGCGAAAAAAACTTTTCTTTTTAGAAAAATTTCGAAAGAGTCGAAAAAGCGGGTTTTTCAACTCTTTTTTCAACACAAAAAACTTTTCTGAGTACAGTTCGCATTTTGACTAATCTTGAGCTTCAGAGTTCATAATTTACTTTCTGCATAACTTACGCACTCAGAGAAGAGCCAGAAAACAAGTCATAAAAATTCCAAGACAACATCTACTTCCTTATTATTTTCCTTGTGTACTTAGGTTGTCCCTTACTGTTAATGAAAATTTGAAATTCTTATTGTATATTGTCTAGTCTGCATGTTGCCATCACTTTCTGCACGAGTTTTGTATTTTTTTGCTAACAAATGTTGCCGTAATTACATTACAACACTTCTCAGACGCTGAGTTTTAGGTCTTACTGCGTTAGAATTAGCAATAAACCTTAAAATGAAAACGAACTTTACGGAAAATGTTTTTCATCAAAATCCGTTCACAAAGTTAGACACAGTTTTGAAGTGAATGTCTGAGGTGAAAAGTATTTAACTACGAGAAAACCAAATTTATGATGGGCCAGCTCTTTTGATGAAACACTGAAAGCCAAAAACCTATATTTTGGTGAAACCACAAAGAACACTTCCATTGGTCCCAAGCTCAGCTGACCACTTGTTCCTCATCTAAACATCATCGAAAGTGCAAATCAACTGTCCCATTCTCTTTTTCCCAAGCAATCCCTCGTCGCCCATTCATGAGGCCAAACCCGAACCACATCGGCGTTTTTGCCCTGGGTCAATCCCGAAGCCCTAACCCGTGGAGACTGCTCCCAGCTGGAAAAAGCGCCGAGAAAAAAAGTTAGCGTGCAGTTTGTTTTGCCACGTCAACTGGCGCTTTCCTCTTTAGCTGCTCGCAGAAACACGAATCATTGCCTCGTTTGTCACTGATGCGGGCGTGTCTGCGTCTCTCACGCGTACACGGTCATCCGCCTGACCCCCGGGAGCTCAAGAACGAGGGGGATCCTTGAATCCGCTCATATTAGGCGGTATTGGTGCTAACTGGATCAGGGTGAATCAACACGCCTCAGAGCCTCTTCCACTCCATCTGCGATCATGTGAAAAGTGCTGGGGGTTGCCTCCAGGAAGCCCCTTGCAGAACTTTCTTCGTGAAATGAGTGATGTGTGTGCATTGCCCCTCAGTGGGCAACATATCACGTCCATTTCCGATGTAGAAAACACTACGACGCCGACATGTCTCCTAATGTGCAGCAATCGGATAAATGCACCGCCTACGTTCAATTAGCCTTGATTCTATGAAAATTGTCAATTGATCCCAGGTTAAGATAAATCACTAGGCCGATCTCTGTCTAGGAACGCTAATTTTGTCCGGCAGCATTTCTAAGTCAACGTTTTGCTTAGCCAACGAAACTTATAATTTTGTCTCCTTACTACGATTCTCTCTCGTTTAAATTTTGAGCACAACTTTTGACAATTTACCAAAACAGTCGTTATTAAAACATTTCACGTCATTTCCACTATTTTGTCATTCCCAGGGGTTTAACACAATGTTTTTTGTATGAATACCCTTTTAAGAATTTTGATCAAATTAATTTTATATATGTTTTATATGTGTGATAAAAATTGGGTATAACTTGAACTGAGAAACCTCTTTCACACTTTGTTTCAAGTTCTCATTTTTTTAATGCAAAAAAATAATAAAATAACTGTTTCTAAACATCTATACATCAGTTTTGTTGAAAGTTGCAATATGTTTAAAAATCTGAATAATATTTAAATCAGTTTAAAAATTCTTTTTCAATTTAAACATGTAAAAATATAGAAAAACATTTTTAAATCAGTTTAAAAACATTCATCTTTCATTTAAAAATTAGTTTAAAAATTCATAAAAGGTTTTCTATTCGAATAAATGTTTAATTTTTTTTCAATTTTTTAAAATTATTTTCTAATGATCAAAACATATTTTAATGTTTGTTTTGAAACTACTCATCGCTGTTTTTCAATGTTTTATATATTGTACCCAACTACTTATTCAAAACTTTAACGTAGTCGCTTTACTCATTAAAATAATATTATAGAAGCACATTTAAAAACATTCCAAACATTGGAACACAGCCAGAATGAACCCCAAAACCGAAATTTTAACAAACATACGAAACGCAACCTAGCCCGAACTTATTTGAAAGTTTACAATACAAATGTGTTTCGAAAACAATTATAGTTTATCTGTAAATGTGAAAAAACTTTTTTAACCTTGGCAAATTTTGAATAAAAAAACCTGTACGTTTTCGTAGTTTTTATTCAAACCCTTAAGTTTACATATCCATGGAATCCGTAGTTAGATCCTAATGTGGTGACCCGACTTGCGCAGCTCATCCTCTTGGGATAGATTACGCTATCGCGCACAAGCCTCTTAAATCCTCGTTTAGCTCTTGCCACATATCGGTTGTTGTTCAGCTAAAAGTGACGTTTCTTTGTTTCACAAGAACTTAAAAGTCTTCATTTTTGTAATCCCAATCTAACGACGTTATTTTCTGCTTGTTCAAAACCTGTTAATATCATGGAAACACCGACAACTACAAAATACATAATTGGTTTTCTAGGAATCTTTTCGTGTTATGTGTATTTCAACCATTCAAACAAATGGAAAACAACAGATTTTCTAGAAGGATACTTTACTTTTCTTTGTGTTTTTGTTTTGAAACAGTAGAATACATTGTTATTACTATCAAATTGGGCTAGACACTGCTTTGTTTTATGGAAAGGAGTAAAGGTCATGTTATGGCCATCGTAAAAAGTTAATTGCATGAGATGTCTAGTTGTTCAAACCACCGAATGTTGCCCCTTTTGAGCTGTCAGTTGCTTAGGGAACATCAGCAAACTCTTTCAAACAAAAATTAATAAAATTTTAAAACATTTAAACAAAAATCCTTATTTTTAAAACTATAAACGAGTTCTTGAGCAGGACTGGATTTGAAATGGGCTAGCTTTGTTACCAGACAAACATCGAGGGTTCGAATCTGCTCTTACAGCCAAATTGATTCCAAGGATATGTAAACTTCAGGGTTTGAATAAAAACTACGAAAAGGCACTGTTTTTTTCATTAAAAATTCCAAGGTCAAATATGTTTAACAGCCAGCCAAATTGCTTAGTAATGGATCCGAACCATCGATGTTTGCCTGGTAAGCTGCAAATAAACAGACATGACCGCGTTATGGCCTTCTTCTGTCGATTCATGGGTATATAAGTTTGTCCATCAACACAATTTCGAAATATTGTTTTGCTTTTGCCAGTCCATTTTAAATATTTGTTTACACTCGTTTTATAAATGTAACAACCCCTTAAAATATTTTTCTTTTTCCCTTTGAATAGAAAATTTCAACTTCTTTAAACCTTTTTAGTGTTTTCTTTCGAAGTCTTTAATAAAGTTTAGCTGGAGTTAACAATTTTTAACTAATGCAAAACAAATTAATACAACTTATGTAAGACCAAAATTGACGTAATGTCCGATTTTAAAATTTATGTATACAACTTTTCATGTTTTCTTTTTTGTTCAGTTTTCTAAACTGTAGATTTAAAAACAAATGCCGCCTTCAAGCAATAAAACAAATTTTTCAATATTTTTAATACTTCTTTTGGATTTTAACAACCTCTACAAATGTTTTAAAAGATTATTTTCCGTGCTTGCTGGTAAAAAAACTAATAATTTATATTAAAATATTCGAACAAAACATAGTGAAAAAAACTTTTCTTTACTCTCTGTTTTTTGAAAGTTTCCACCCACACTATTTCCCATTAGCAAAGTCATGCCGAGACAAGTATTTCCGACAGGATAGTTCTGCTGTGTTTCGCGTGGCGCCAACGACCCCCAGAGCCATTCCATAACGCCAAGCGACAGCGATTTGCCTTCACTCCTCACGCAACGTCTACAATTGCACTTAGACGATTGCCCACGCAACAGATATGAATTACATTGTTGACTAATGAGAAATTAGAACAGGGGTGGAAAACATTCCCCCGTCTGCTTTCATTGTCTCAGGTCATCCGGCAGATAGCAACAATGGACCTCATCATCTGAGGATAACAATTCCTCCTTCTTAGTCGGCCCAGAAATCACTTTTCTTCTTTCTTAGTCATTATCTCTTTGGGCAAAGAAAAATTAGCGAAAAATGGGGAAGACTAGCAAGTGCGATCAATTAGGGGATAAGGGGTTCTTCTTCGTTATCCTTGGGTGGTCGTGGCTATGCTAATTTGGCGTTACTCAGCCGACTTTTCCGATGAAGGCAATTGCCGTCGTAGCCACTATCTTCGCTGTTGCTCTCATTATCTTGTTTTCTCCCTCTCAGGTCGAGTAGCCCAGGACAGCCTCTGATTCAAAGACTAGTCTGAGCAGTTAAAGTGACGTCGTTTGGTTTTTAAACTACTCTTTTTTCTCGTTTGCTCGGAATGAACCTGAAAAACACTGTGAAACAATTAACTTCAAGATTAATTCAAGCTGAAACCTTACATATTTTAAATGTTTCTTTTGTTTAAGGATGTTATGTGAAACCATGAGCTCTTTTAATCTTCGCAGAATTTTGCTTAATGGTTATAGAAAAAGAACGTTTAATTAACAAAAATTAAATTGCTTAAAGAAGGAAATATATTTGTTGCATTTTCTGATTCATATTTTTTAGTAAATTGGACTTTTTGACTCTTTTTATTGTTCCATGAAGATTCAGTTAAAAAATTAAAATAAAAACTGTTTTGGTATTAAAAAGTGGAAAACCCTTTTTTTCCATGTATTCAGAAGCAATCTAACATATTCAGCCCTTGCAATGGCTGCATATATAATTTGATACAAATTATGCCTAGGCAAAAGTTTGACTTAAAGAACGACCACGTTAAAAAAGTTAAAATTGTTTACGTTCGTAAATAAATAAAAGGTCTTAAAAAAGGATGAAAATATGCAAGTTTAATACAAATATTAAAATTATTATTGCAGTACCAGTTTTTAGCACAACTAACATTACAAAAAAAAAAAGAAAAACACTGAAAAATGTCTTTTTTTTAAGATTTGTTAGTTAAGTGTGTAATGCAAACACCAAAATACAAATTGAAAATTGTTTTTTTTATTCAAAGTTTTGTTTGGTTAAACTTTTAGCAGATGCTTTAGTGTGTTTCTGGGCCAAAATGCCATGGTGAATCCCATAAATTCGGTGGATCGGCCGTCCCAGGGCGACACGTCGCTTTTTGCCACCTGTGGCACACGTCTGTTGAAAAACACAAGGGTCCACTTTCTAATTTTCAAAAAAAAATTTGTTTTTAAAATTTCATTTTGTATCCCTTTTTTAATTTATAAAAGCCTCGATTCTTTTTTATCATTTTATTTAGTTTGTGATCTGAATTTTACCAACCAAATGTCTAAAATTAGAATCGGACTTCATAAGTACCCCGGAACTTCCCAAAAACCATTGTTTTCTCAAATTTGGTGGCCTTAAAGGCTCCCTGGAGGGCAAAATGTTCGCTGATTGTTATTCCTGCTTGTTGTGTTTTTGAGTGCATCTCTTTTTCACGCCAGCGGCCAAAGCGCAAGAATAGGCGTCGATCTCTTTGCCTTTCACCTGCAACAATGGCGAAAGCCGTCACTCGAATGCACGAATACTCTTTCTTTTTTCGCCCTCGAACCTCCGATTTCCGCCCCCTTCCATACGTTATTCTCTAGAGTCATTATGTCTCAACAGGGGCGGTTCAAAGAAGTAGTTCTGTTGAAATTTCGCTACAATGAAGTTTGATGTGATTCAATTTAAACAAATATTTCGAATTGATTGAAAAAACGTCGTTTTTTAAAAATAAACTTTAAAAGTTCCCGAGGAAACTGAAAAAACCATCATTTTAATCACTTTTTACATGTGCCATTGACATTTTTCAAATATTTTCTGCCCATTTTTGTTATACTTTGTATCTTGAACTAAAATATATATGTGTGTCCTTTTGGCTTCGAAAAAACCGAAAGCTTACATTTCTGTGAATTTTGCTTCAAGGCTCCTTTTCCACACAACATCACTTTGTTCAACGTGTCTAGTTTTTTTAGTTTCACGAAAGACAAATCCATGGTTGATCAGTTCGAAGAAAAATTGACGTTTTAAAAACATTATATTTTTCAAACAACAAAGTAAAAGTCGCTAAAATTTCTGCAACATAAGTTGGTTCAAACGCTGAAAACTTAAAAGTTTGGAATATTTATATGTTATGAGTTTTGTTAAAAACGCTTTATTTCAGTTACAGATTTCAATTAGTTATTTTTTAGGTTTTTCTGCTTAAAGTTCAAAAGAAAAGATCAAATGATAAAACCAAATTAATTCGTTTTTTTAAAACTTTTATAATCACTTTGTTTTTCATTCTAGTTCCGAGCCCCCTGATCCGCCCTTTTTTTCTTGAATCACTATAATTTACAAATCTTTCCTTTTAAACAAATGAATTTGTCCTTATTTTCCCCATTTCTTATCAAACCCATTTTTCAGACAAATGTAATGCGGTGGTTCCGACGGCGTGGCGGCATCCGATGGCCGTGGTTGCTCCTTTTACCGTCCCTCGCGTCCCTCGCAACGGCCGTCATCCTCTCCGGAGGTCCCGACTCCTACGCGAGGTTTTTACCACCTTTTTTAATCGCTTTATTCTTATTCCAGGTACCCAAAATGGGCACATTCTTACGAAAACTCCCTTTCTCTGGAGTTAAAAACAAAACAATCCAATGGATTACTATTATACACTGATGATGGAGGAGTTGCCGGTAATTTCTATGCCATCAGCATTTCCGACGGGAGAATTCAGCTAGATTTTAGGTCAATTTCATTTATTTAACCTTTTCAAACTTTCTATTTTTTCAGGTTAGGTGATAAAGGAAGTGATTTCGGGCAGAAAAGGCCGGTAACAACAATTCGAATAGAAGAAGTCAGGGTGGATGATGACAGGTGGCACACTCTCAGGGTTCATCAGGTAAAAACTCAATTTAAAATTTAAAATTAGTTTTCATCAACTTTTCAGAGCTTTGAAAATGTAAAATTGGAGTTGGATTACACGTTAGTTTTCAAAATTCTGAATCAGAGGAGCTTTGTCTTCGGGAACATTCAGAAGAACTCGGATGTTTTTGTTGGAGGATTACCGAAGGATGTTCATCAATTGCCTACTTTGAGTTCACCACTTAGACGGCATTCAAGACATCTGGCGGTTAATGTGAGGAACTTGGTCTACAGGCTCTATCCACAAGGTTTGTTTCTGAAAAATAAATTTTCATACTAAAAGTTTAGGAGAAACATCACCTCAACTTCTTGATGGGCATGGGATTAGGCACAATGAGGATGATTACTGTAGATCATCTGGGGTAAGTGTATCCGCAACCATTGTCAAGTGTTCAACTGGTTTTTTCGAAAACATTGAACATGTCTTCAATTTTTTAGCGTATCTGAAGGTTTGAGGTGGAACAAAAGTACATCAATTGTGTTGGCAAACTCCAAAAATTTGATTTGAAAATTTAACAATTTAAAAAAACTGTATCCTTTTATAGCAACTCTCAATGTGATAAAAACTGAAAAAGTGACAAAAACTAAAAGAGAGAAAACAATAAAAAAACAAAGTCAAAGTCAACGATAAGCATGTTTCAATATATGAAAATTTTGTTATGCATGTGAAGCGATTTCTAAAAAAGGGATGATTATTGGGTGAAAATTAAGAAATGAGCTTCAAACTTAAATTTTTATAAAATTAGATTTATTAATTTGTTCATTTAGTCTGAGTCAGCATTATATCGAAAATTTGATCCATATCACTCCACTGTTTCATTCTCGTAAAACATCTAGAATAGTTTAGCATTTTTCGATTTTCATTTATGAAAACGTTGATTACAATAAAAGTTCATGTACAATCTCAATTTCGGATAAACTTTTCTGAACATTTCCACAACAAAACAACATTTAGTTTTCATCACGGGAGGTCTTCACATGCAGAAATAGAGGTCGTTGCTTCTCTACAGCCGAAGGTCCAACCTGTGACTGTTCCATGAGTGACCATGAAGGGAAGCATTGTGAAATCGGTAACTTTTTTATTTATGTAACTTTAATTTCTTCCTGTTTTAGAGAAAACCGACGCTGAACTAACCTTCTCTGGACATGAATGGCTTGGCTACGACGTGGCTGCGAACATCTCTTCTTTGATCAAGGCTCGCCGTGAAAACCTAACTCTTTCCTTCAAATCTGTCCACGGAACTGCTTTGTTGTTCTACGCAGGAGATGATAAGGTATTCTTTTTTTACTGAAACTGTACTTATAAAACTTTAGAGTTACATCCATCTGATGCTTGATGACGGAGCCTTGATCGCCACCTCGAAGTTTGAAGGCACCGATCCTCGTTTGATCCGAATGTTCAATTCCTATCCTGGTGAACGCTACGACGACGATTCTTGGCATACTGTAGTCCTGGAAAGAACCCTTCAGATGGTAGGTGTAAGGGTAAGACGCATGGCTACTCAAATTCAAACGCGTACCAAATCGGCGATTTAGCACACGGAGAAGATGTCCGCAGTCCACGTAAGTTGGCGTTGCCTTTGGTGTGCGCTTCTTTCCTTTTCACCTACGTTTGGAATGCGCTTCCCTTTCTCATCTCATCTTCCGTTTGACTAACTCTACGCCTTCCTTATTTCCGCTTATCCATTGCTTTGAAGAAAGATGTGTTTAGATGACTTTGACTGTTGATGGGAGGAGAGATGAGATCAGACAGTACGCCCCAGAGCTTGATTGGATTTCTAACAACCACGCTTTTCTGGGAGGAATTCCTCACGGAAGAGCCTCTCATGGAGTACCAAGGGATCCTTTCCGAGGGTGTATGAAACTGGTGGGTTACTTCATAAATCTTTCAAAATTTCGTCGACAATAAAAACCGTCTAAATTATCAGCATTTTCATATTGTTTTTTTTAAAATTATTTCGTGAAATATTGTTGTTTTTCCTCAATTCCCCTTAGAATATCGGAAAATTTCCAAAGTTTTTCAATACAAGGCCCACAAATATTTCTAACTGATTTATACTGAATGTAAATAAAAACAAATAGATTGAAACACAAATAAGTTTTACTTTGTAAGGAAATTTTGACTTTTCTGGTTTTGTGAGAGTATGACGTTACTTTTTTTTTACAAGAGTTGCAATTGATATGTTTTTATGTCAACCAATTTTAAAACAACATTTAAAAGGACGGTAAGCTTGCGAAATATAAAATAGAAACTATCCCTTTTCTTATTGTGAAATTTTCTTATTTTAAAACTTTTTAGCACTTTTTAAATTTTGATAAAACCCACTGAAACTTTTAAAAAAACGAAAACCTATTTTACATGCTCGAAAAGTTCATAATGTTTTGTTTGCTAAAAATGTTTTGAAAGAAAAATTTGGCAAGCTACAAGGAGTAGAAAAGAGTAACAAACAAGATTTGGTTAGCAAGCTTTTGAGATGTTTCAAAATTTATTTGTATTATTTTTCTAGGTCCAATACGAAGCGGACGCCATCCAACTTCAATTCGTCAACCTGGCAGACCAAGGCTATGGCCAAAGTGTCATTCGTTCTGGAGGAGAGTTGTCCTACTCCTGCAAGAATCCATTCCAACACGCGGATGTGCTTTCTTTTGAAAAGAGTGCAAATGCCCTCACGCTGCCGCTTCAAAGTCCAGACCCCAAAGGAGGCAGTTTATGTAAGTTGGGTACCTTGAAGAGGGGACTGGAACTTTTAGCTTTCTCCTTCCGAGCTGCTGAATCCGATGGATTGTTGTTCTATCACGGATCGTTGACAGATAACTCCAGCGAATATGTGGCTTTTGAGTTGTTGGATGGTCATCTTTACATGATCATTGACTTGGGGGCAGGTCCGGTTAGGTTACAGGTAAGGATCAAACTATAATGTAGATTAGGACTGATTCAGACAACATCTAAACGAGTGACAGATGATTCTGACTGGCACAATGTCTACATGGAACGATTGAGAAGGAGTGGAAGTGTAGTTGTAGATCAACAGAAGACGGATTTCTCCACTCCTGGAACATCTGCAAATCTAGACGTTGGTGAGTAAAGTTGAGCAAATGTTACTTAAACTTATCCTAAATTAAGCTTGTATAAGTAATAAAAACGGAAAAATTTGTTAAGTTCCATCAGCTACACAATTTCAGTTGCAAAAATATATTGCAAACATCTAGAACTTTCATAGTGTGAAATGTTTTCAGTCGTTTGCGCAAAAAGTCACAGCCACCTAGGGGGGTCGAACCCCTGACCGTTGGATTAAAAGTCCAACGCTCTACCACTGAGCTAAGGAGGCCCGATTGTTTCGCCTACCAGCGCCGCATTTGTATGCATCGCGGCCGTTCAGACAGCAACTGCGCCTTGCGCTATTTCGAAATATTTCCACACTGTTGGATCAATGCAAATGATGGCCAGGCGCGGTTACAAAAGCGCTGTGCGCGTGGCAGACTAACGAGCCTCCTTAGCTCAGTGGTAGAGCGTTGGACTTTTAATCCAACGGTCAGGGGTTCGACCCCCCTAGGTGGCTGTGACTTTTTGCACCATAGAACGAATACATTTAAAATCGTGCAAGCTTTAGTTTTTTTTAAAACTTTTGTAAACTTTACTTTTGCAAAACTTAGCGATTTAAGTTTATTTTTAAACAAAAATCACAATAAGTAAACTTTTTGCTTTTTACAGTTGATCCCGCTTTCCTTGGTGGAATTCCTCCCGCATCCATTGTATTTCCCTCCTCTGTCTGGACCATCAACCTCAGGAAAGGGTTCAAAGGCTGCATCAAAAACGTCCGCTTCAATGGAATGAGTGCCAAAATCGCTACAGTCTTGGAGAATTCGAACAGCACAGGTACTATTCCTATTGAACCTTTAAAAACGACTTATAGGAGTCTCTCTCGGCTGCCCAGCACTAGCTCCTCAAAGTCGATGCAATCCCAATCCTTGCCACAACCATGGGGCCTGCTCCGAGGGGCTTCTTGCTTTCAGTTGTGACTGCGCAGCTACCCACAAGGAGGGTCCGACTTGTAGCATCGGTAAAACATTCTTTTCGAAACTCCCAAAAAGTGATTTCCTTCAGATCCTACTGTAGTTGACCTTGACGGTGAAAAAGCTTCCCTTTCCGTTCTACCAAAAGCAGTGTTATCAGAAGCTGAAGATATCTCCGTCCGTTTTAGGGTGAGTTACTATCTTTTAAACGTTTACAAAACTGTTTTATTCACAAATTGGTTCAGACTGACTCTTCTCGAGGAACCCTTTTTGAGACAAGATCGGTTCACAAGCCTAGGCATCGAATGGCGCTACAAATTGAAGGGAAGGAGCTTCGTTTGTTGATTGAAACTGAAAGTACCAACCATGTAAAGAAACTATTTTTGATGGTAAACAAGTTTCAAAATTTAGTCTTTTTCTTGGGGTCACGGAGCTGCTGACGGTCGGTGGCACACTGCGAAGGTCAAGAGGAGAGGAAGTCACTTGCTGTTGAATTGGGATGGAAAATGGGGAAAGAGCTGTGAGTTTTAGTTTCTATCGATAATGTTTTAAACAAATAGTTGTCTTGATGACAGAACAATTTTGCTTTTTACCGTATAACAAACATGTACTTTAACGCTGAATTTGAATTGATTTTAGTGCTAAATCAAAAACCCCACAATTTTAGGTTTAGTACCCAAAGCCATAAAAATATAGTTTTGATGCATAAAGCGTTGGAGAAACTCTTCTTCATTAAACTTTGATATATATGCAGAAAAAACCCGTAAAACTTAAAAAAAAAGAAGAAATTTTTTTTTTCATTTTTCTAAAATTTTAAACCTTGCAAAGTTTGTGAATTTTTCTTTTTTAAAATTAAGAGCGACGCGTAAAATTCAGCAAAAATGTGTTTTTTTCACACATTTTTTCGAGTACCAAAAATTTTTTTAAATAAAGAAAATAATTAAATGGAATATCGACAAGTTTTGTTTGATTAGGTTTTATTATGCAACTCATTTTCATGTAAATAATTGTTTTAAAAAAAACATAAATTTTAAAGAGAGTATTTTAAGGTTTTTTTTATTAAACTATAAATGATGTTTTTGTTCTTTTTGCAATCTCTAAAGCGTTCACGATCAAAGGTCATCTGCAGTCCCTAGAAGTTGGCAATTGGAAATTATGCCGTAATTGAGTCAGCTGCACAACAGCGCCAGAAAACAATGTTCCTTCATCATAAACACCTTATTTTCTCATTAATCCTTCGCCTTTGTCCATTATTCCCTCCACCACCGTGTTCGTAATCAAGATTTCAGACTACCTCCCTTCTTCCGTCGTCGTGGAAATGGACGAGATGACTGGCGGGCGGTCCCTGAGAGCCGACGACACCCATGACCCGCCGTTCAAAGGACAAATGACCAAACTAGTGGGTGCTTTACGACTTGACGATCCATAATAGAGAACTTCCGAGAATTCCAGGTCCTCAACAACATCGACATTCTGGAAAAGTCTAAAAAGGATGGGAGGAGTTCGAAAGAGCACAAAGGGCAGCGAAACATGTGAGAATTTGTAGTTTGGTTCAAAACTAATCGAAGAAATGAGAAAAAATTTTCCAAAAGATGACCGTTGTCAACTTTTTTGAAAAAACTCAGTTTATCATATTTTTTAGACAGCTGATAAACTAAAATTAAAGTTTGAACACAACTTTTGAGTTTAAAAGAAACGTTTTAAAAAAGTCATTTATTCAAATCAAAAATTCATCTATGTTTCAGAAAATCCAAGCTTTCCGCCGTGTCTTTCACAAACACTACGGGTTTTGTAGTTTTTTCATCTAGCAAGGTAATCTCAACTAAATCATTTTTCATTTCACGAAAATGTTTCAGTTATCTACTTTTACGGGTTCATTTCGGGTCTCTTTCAAATTTCAAACTCTTATGAGAACTGCCGTTCTTTTTTCATCAATTCCTGGAGAATCTCCCAATAACATTATGTTGCAGCTAGTTAATGGAAGGTTAGTTTATTTCTGCCTAATTCTTTAAAAATGGTTTTTAGGGTACGGTTTTCACTTCACGGAGATGGGGAGGATATTCAAATGACGTCACCAAAATTGACAGGATCCCAACAGCTGAGCGACATGAGGTGGCATGCTGTTTTAGTATATCAGGTAATTTTTTTGTAATGGAAAATTAAAAGTCATTTTCAGGATTCCAAAACTAAAGACTTCCTCATGTTAGTTGACAACACCAGCGTAGTTGCGACTTCTGAGACCAAATCAGATCTCAAGCTGGCTGGCCCAGTGTCCCTAGGTAAACTGTGACTCAAAGTATCGAAACCATTTTTTCAGGTGGAATTCCTAGATCTTTACCAGGAAGAGGCTTCAGAGGATGTATTTCTTCACTGAGGTTAAACGACAGACCTGTGGATATTCTTGATGAGGCTGATGAAAGAAGTGATGTCAGCAGAGGATGTGCAGGTTGGTAAAATTTCGCTCAAGCTAATGCAAAGTCGGCAAAAATAGTCTAGCCTAAAATTCAAAATCTAAAAATAGTCTGTAAAAATAGCAAAGATCAGCTTATGAATTTAAAATTATGACTGGTATTTGTTTTTGAGACTAAAATAACGCGGAATCCTTTTACAAGAACGAAATGTGTACTTCCTCATTTCCATAAAATTTTTCCGCCAAATTGCATCAATGGTCATATACTAGTCTTTTAGCAGCAATGGACATTTTCCGAATATCTTGGCAAAATGTCCTTGTAATTTGCCTTTCTTATGTTGTTGTTGTTTTTGTAGTTTGTTCTCAACTGATTTTTTTCTACAGGGTTTAAACTACAAAAATGAATTTTTTTAAATGTTTTCACAAACCTTCATTTGAAATGTGGTTTTCGATTTGCTTTCAAAACTATTTATTAAATCAATGTTCATATCGATCTCTTTGAGCGGCAAATAAACAATTTCTAGGTTTGTTTATTTTTGTCACAGCTGAAACCATTGTTAACATTCTTTTCCTAGTTTCTTCACTTTATTTTCCAACAAAAAAATCCATTTTCCCTTTTTCAAGGGTTTAAACTACCCTTTTTGTTCTCACTTATGTTAAAGGGACGGTTAGGGACAGTTAGGGACCTTTTTTGAATTTATCTAATGTAAAAGAGCTGGAACAGTTATTCAAAAACAAAATGGAACAATTTGGGGTTTAAACACGCCGTTTCGAAGAAATCTGTATTCGAAAAGCCATTTTGGGCATTCCATGCAACTGTGTTCAGAATTTAACGAACTCATTCCACGGTGTTGAAGAACCCGTCATATGCCTTGGTTTATCAAATTTTTGGTTGTCACTTTTGAAATATAAATGTTCCCGCCTGAAATGGTTCTCAAAACGCTGGTTGTCTGACATGGCGCCGCGAGTTTCACACCCGTACGATATCGGCGGTTGCGGAAAGGGTAGTCTCATCACATAGAGTAATGAGCACCATAGAGAAATACAAGATGGAAATAGGTTTCCGACGTTTCCTTTTAGGTCCTATCGCTCGTTGCTCTCCAGCCGCCTGTTCCAATGGAGGTCGCTGTGTTCAGCAATGGCATGCAATCCGATGTGACTGTTCCCTTACAGCTCATGCCGGAGACCGCTGCCAAGATTGTAGGTTTTCGTCGACCTTGAAATCCAAATCGAATTTCAGCTGCTACAAGTGTCACCTTCTCTGGCGACCCTTCAGCTGTTTACTTCGAATATCCTCCAGGAGAGATGCCAAGCACATCTCAAGACTACCTCGTTATTGCATTCAAAACAACTCAGAGCAAAGGAGTCCTCTTTTCTGTGGAATGTGCAGCTGACGAAGACTTTCTCACCATCTACTTGGTTTATTCAGATGTTTGACTGGCATAATATAGGTGTTTTTCAGGAAGCTGGATACGTGCAGATGAGATACAACTTAGGTAGTCGGGAACATCATGTGGGGTATTTCTCACAACCGGTGAATGATGGGAAGATACATACGCTGAAAATTCTGCGTCATCATGTAAAGTCAACTATACAGTTGAATAGAGGGCCGGCTGTCAGATACTCTCCTAAAGGTAAAAACGGACATAAAAAGTATCATGTTTAAAAAAAACTTAAAAAGTTAAAGTATATGCGCAAAAAAAGATCAAGAAGAAAATCGTTCCTTGAAATTTTCCAAAAACATTTTAAATAATTTTTTCTTCGTAGAAGAACTCTTTTTTAATATTTTTTTTCAAAAGTTGACTTTTCCTAAAAACTTCTTTCCAGATGTTGATTTCTGAAAAGAAAATCAAAATACTTCCATTTAAAATTGGATAAACATTTTTTTGTCAAACAAAATTTCGTTTTAAATTAAAAAAAAACTCAATTATATTTTTTATTGAAACTTTTAATGGATTAAGAATGACATTTAAAAAATTATTACATTGAGAATTAGTTTAAAAGAGTTTTTTTTTCAAATCGAAGTCGGACAACCAATACAAAAACAAACAATAAATTGTTTCAATTTTGTTCAATTTTAACCGACACTTTAACCTTTTAACCGAGTTTTGCGAGAAAAAAAATTAGGATGCATAATCATGGAATTTTTAAAACATCATTTACATTTTGCATGTTCTTATTGCTGATTCTAGAATTAGTAATTTCATTTATTATTTAGCAACTCACGTGGGAGAGTTTTAATGTGACACCCACTTTGGTAAACATAACTTTTTACACATTTTTCAAACATTTTCAGCAATTTTAAAACAAGTTTTTCTTCAAAAAAATGTAGACACACTAAAGGCCTTCTCTTGTTATTGTGATGGTTTCAATATATTAATTAAAATCTTTTTGTTTAAGTTTGCTCAAACCTGAAGTCACTTAATCACCTACTTTTAGGCGCTACCGAAGAACTTGTCACCCTCAACATGCACTGGAGACTGGTCGTCGGAGCCTCATTCAACTCTAAGCATATTCCCACAACCACCCGGCGTCGAAGAACATCACCTCGTCTCCAGGACCCCTTCCAGGGCGAGATCTCCGGCGTCAACTTCAACGGCGTCCACGTTCTGCAGCTGCTGGCAGAAGGTGAGTCATCCTCCCAGACCAAGCGCAAGTAAATAAGTTTGGAGTAAGCTATAGCTGAGAATCCTCCGCCGACCCCGCAAATGAGAATAGATCTGCTCCACGGCTAATAGCTTTCAGCGCGCATTACGTATCCTCGAAAGAGACCTGCCGGACCTCGTTTCCATTCCAACCCATCCTTGTTCTACATGATTAGCCCACGTAGTCGTTCAACATTGGTCCAATTTTCCAGTTTTCAACAAACTGGAGATCAAAAAGATCAACATATCCAGACGAATTCCAAAGAAAAAAGTCGGCGCCATAAATTGGTCTAATTCTCATTTCCTTGTCTGCAGTCCTTGCGCAGGCGTTGTTAATTCGGAAACCAATCCCACATATGAAAAATCACCCGTTACGCTCCGCGCATTCCAACCCATCTATGTAATTTGCAAATTATAGGGCATATGGCGCCACACCACCAACAATTGTCCTAGTGCAATTATCCTACTGTATACCTTAGGAATGTAATTAAAAGCTAAGGAGTTTGCTAAATCTACACATCTACACGCCACTAACTGGCCTACCGTTGGCTGTACGCAATACGCAAAATACGCAAAGTTTCATGAGCGAGATTGAAACCAAAAAGAAAACTTGACAACTAATTTCAAGCAAATGAAACCTTGCGATTACCAACAAAGTGGAGATTTTTTCAACGCGTTTGAGCAAGCCTTCTAAGCGATTCCAAAAGCTATTTTTACTCAACATTTGAAAACAGTACAGTATTTACAGAAAAATAAAAAAATACGTTTTAATAATCGATTTATTTGCTTTAGAACTGATTAGAAGCTGCGATTTGCCTGTTTGTAAGAAATTGTTATTTAAAAGTTTTAAGAGTGCGGGCAAGATTGAAAGAACGCCTCTTACGTTATTAATCCCACCCTGGACTAAGAGGTCTTTCGGTTTCTTTGAGACCTCTGGAGCATAATGAATGCCCTCATAACATTTTCATATGCTGTCAGTCGGTTTTTGTTTGCTGAGAACAGTGGTCGGCAGGCCTTTGCAGAGTAACCTTTTTGGCTAATCTGTTTGACAATTATTGATCATTTCGTGAACTTTCTCTCTCTTTCCCTCACTCTCTGGCAATCTCTCTCTCTCTCTGTCTTCTTCTTCTCTTTAGCCATACCTCTCGTCTTTCTATCTCTGTTTCTGTCTCAGTCTTTCTCTGTTTCTCTCTGTTCCCCCTCTCTCTTTCTTTCTCTCTCTCTCTCTCTCTCTCTCTCTCTCTCTCTCTCTCTCTCTCTCTTTATCTCTCTCGTACGTTATTCTTTCTATGTTCTATCCATCCCAATTTGCCTTTTTCAGTCATACTTTGCTGCCGTTTGCCTTTTCAGCTTTTAAAAAGTGGAATTTCCCAGGACCCCTATTGTGTGACCTCTTTCATCGGCTGGGAATTTCCCCTCCGTCTGGAATCTTCGCCGTTCAAAAGAGAAACCTGGCGGGGCAAATACGAAGAGCGCCTGGGGCGCTCTCGTGACGCCCGATATCAATGCCGATGAATTTTTCACGGTGTGCTCCGAAACGGCGCCGTCGGGGTCGCGAATCCGTACAACTGGCGCCGCTTAGTCGCGTCCAGGTGGCGGCGCCCTCGCTCCGCGCACTCTAATTAGTCCTTGTGGCGCCCCACGTGCAATTATGGATTTCAGCAGAACCGGGGGCGATTCCGGGGGATTCACCTCCTTCCATGCTTCTATGCCTCCCGCCCGCACCCCCATTCCTTCCAGCAATCGGACGCAAACAACATTTCGCCCGCTCACGCACCCCTCCCATTACCCGGCTTCCCGAAAGAGGAGGCAAATCGCCTCCGGCCCTTTTCTCTCTTCTTCCATGGCGCATCCTTACCGATTTGTTGGAAGGAGAGCCGAAGAAGAAAACAAGAAGAAGCCCTGCTTAATTTTCCGGGGCGAATGAAATTATTGCGGAGACGGGATCAGGGTTCTCGGATAACACGCACGCTGCGCAATAATCTGATTCCCAGTTCTGGAAAAGTTCAGCTCGACTAGAGACTTTGCAACATCGTATGCTATATGGAACTATATATTTTTCTTATTTCCTTGGTTAATTTTTTTTGTTGAAATTTTTTTGTTTTCAAACCGCTTCCAGAACATTTTCTTTTGTTTTCATTTGCAACATTTTCACATATAAGAAAATTACAAAAATGGTGGATAAATGTTTGGTTTAAAACTATTTTGAAAGAAAATTGTAAATGATACTTGTTCAAATCAAACGGCAAATTTAAAAAAAAAAATCATTTAAACTTTGTTAAAAAGTTTTACTTTTTGGTTTTTTTGGTTTACAACAAAGATTGATATATTTTACTACGAAACGAAACTGCCCTTGGCGTCATTTTGAACATTTGTTTTTGAGCTTTATGGCTTCAGACTAAATCTTTATGAAACACTTGCAAAGGGTTCTTGAAGCTAATTTCTGTTCAAAAACTAGGAGTCTTTGAATTCTGAAAAGGCGAGAAATTGCCTTTTCCCATAAGGTTAAAAATACATTTTTTTGAATTTTCTGTGCAAAAAGATGATTTTTTTAAATTTTTTTGATTTTTCTGTTCTAAAAGAGATACTTCAAAATGTTTCTGGAAATCAACGACCACAAACATTTGGCAGTGACCTTTATTAGCGCTAATAGAGCCACTCATCAAAGGTCTCATGTCTAGACGACTAAACCCAATTTTAGCCACATGTTTAAAAAATTCTCTCTTTCTTTCTCTCTTTTCTCACTCTCTTTCTCCTTCTCTCACTCTTCCGGTAGGGAAGTGATTCATCTCTTCCGTAATTACTACTTGTTTTCCAGCAAACAACCAATGTGAAACCGGTGCTTTTCCGCAATTATGTGAGTCATTGCTTTCCGCCCAACGACAACACATGATTCAAGGGAAATTGGAGGGACGTGTGACACTAAATGGCCCTTTCCCATTTTCCATGACAACGGCTTCATTTTCAAACTCCATCTCTTTCTCTTGTCAAAAACAACCATTTTGCCGCTCCGCGTCACGTTTGCCCTAACGAATGGATTGCTTTTCCATTGTGGAGGGGCAATCCTCTCAATTTCACATCGCTATTTGTCACTCCGGGGCAAAATCACAAAATGACTCCCTCTGGAAGCCGGAAGTCTCAGTATTCCTCAGTCTATCGCTGCCGGAGCGATGTTGACCGCACAATTTTCCCATCAGCTTGTTTTCCGCGCCGGGCAATATTCATTGCGACTCACTCAACCGTACGCAGATCTGTGCCTTTGTCACAAAGCGCTTCCTTTGTGCCACTGGAGAGGGCAAACTCGTTTCGTAATCTTTCGGCTTAAAAGATCAGATTTCTAAAGAAAACACACTTTCTTCGATCTGTTAAAAAATTAAGTTGATCATTATATATTTCTTTATTAGGCGTCTTTTTGTCAAACTGCGAGCATTTCGAATTTTCAATTTTCTATGTAAAAGCAGTTAAAATGAGTTCTTGAAAATTACTGATATAATATATAAAAAAAGAGTTTTTTTTAAAGAATTTTTCTATATCAAATCACTAGTTTTTAAGAATTCATTTGAAAAAAAATTTAATTTTTAAGGAATGTATTAGTTCAAAAATTTCAAAAATTTCACCCATCCAAGGTTAATTAAATTAATTATTTAAAATTAAATAAATATAGAGTAAAGGAATAAAAAACCGCTAACTTTAATTTTATATAAAAACTTACTAACAACAAGGTAATAAAATATTTTGAATGATTTGTTTTCGACCGTACTAATTTTACTTTAAATATGTGTGGTGAATAAAATTTTGCAATTTGTTTTCTGGCGTTCTATTTTTATTAAATTAATTAAAAAATGTTTTTCTAAAAAAAATTAAATAGAGTGTAAAAGTTTATTTTGTTAGTCCTAGATTTGAATTCTATTTTTTGGCTGTCTTTTTTTTCCTTTTAGACCTGTTTGTACGCTAATATAGTTTGGTCTCACCACCATTACTGCTAAAACAATCATGAGAACCACATCCATTTTTTTGCAACTATCTTTGTTTTTATGTCATTGTTTTGTGAAGTAAGTGAAATATCATTCCCCTGACCAATCTCTGCCGCGCATTCAACCGCAGCTCGATCCTTTCTTTGTCAAAAGCGTTTCCTTTGTGCGTTCGGAGAGGGCGCCTGCTGGAGCCCAACCTTAAGCCGTTCACTTTTCCCCGGTTTATCAGGCGAAGAAGTTAATCCGCCGTTCGGAGCGTGGCTTCCGTCGCCTTTTGTGCGCACTGCCTCCCCCCGCGCGGAACAAACGGGGCAAATCGAATCGGCGCCCTACCGACGACGACCACAGCCCTGCTCCGCTGGTAATAGGCTGACAAACAGAGCTTATTAGACGCTGAAACTAGGGGCAAAAGTGCTATCGAGCGGTTGTCCACCCTCACGTATAAATTGCGTGCTCCGGAAGTGAAGTACGCCGCGTGAGTAGATCCGAGTTGCGCATTCTCAACACCTACTTCGTCATTTTTCTTTCACTTCGGTTCTCGAAGATTTGCGTTAAACTTGACAAAAACCTCAGAAAACATATTTTTCGCCTTGCCAAAAGTCGGAAACCAACAAATGTTCTAATCAAGTAAAAGAAACATTTGAGTAAAAAAAGAAGATTTTGTAATTTACAATTATTCTACAAAAAGACCGAAGTTACAATTTTTACTGTAATTTAAAATAAATCAAAATTAATAAACAAGATTCTTTATCTAATGTTGTTGTAACTTTTTATTTTCATATTAGCGAAAATTATAATTTTTTTAAAACTGAAATTATATGGTATTTTAAATGGAAATATTTTTAATATGCATGCAATTTGACTTTGTTTTTGTTCATAGATTATTGGCAAAATAAAAAAAAGTATTTTTTTAATTAAAAAATTACCATCGATTTTGTTTTCAGAATTTACAATCGTTTTAAAATTTGAAAGGAGAAGAAAAATAAATTTTCATTGTTCAGAAAGTGAAGCTTAACAAGTTATCGAAATAAAATATTTAGAAAAAAAACATATTTACTGCAGTAAAAAAATGCATAATATGTGTAATTTGTAGGTTTGTAGTGTTTTCAAACTTTAACAAGTAAAGAAAATCGAATTTTAAATGAAATGTAAAGAAACGTACACAATTTCTTGCCATTTTTTTATAACACAAAAAAAATTACTACCACTTTAACCACTCGGCAGATTATAGCAAACCAATATTTATGATTTTGAATTTTAAATGATTTTAACAAAAGTCATAATATTAATAAAAAATAATCAATTAACCATCGATTTCGATTTTCTTTTTGCTTTTGTTGTAAAAAGAATAAGGTTAACGCATAAATTGCTCCGGAAGCCAGGGTGCGGCGTGAGTAGGTCCGAGACGCGCCCTCTCAATCTCCGCCGCATCCTGTTGATTTGCGATTTGCCTCACGTTTCCACGTCAACGCTCCAATTCGGCTTTTGATTCCGCCGTTCGACGTCGTTGAATTATGGCTGACACGAGTCATTTGCTGCGCTTTCACGGCGTTTCCCACACTAATCCGGCAACATATTCGCCTCTTGATTCGTCTTACGCTTCATCTGTTTTCCGCGCGGAGCCGCTCTCCACACACAAGTGGATAACTACGACTCACTCGTTAAGCAGAGGAACGAAGCGAAACGAGAATCAGAAAACGACAGCAAAAAGCAATTTTCTATTAAAAGCTTCTTATTTTTTCTATTAAATTTTCTATTAAAAACAATTTATTTTAAGCATTTTTTCAAGACAATTTTAATAAAATGATAAGCTCTTTCAAGAAAAACCAATGCAAATAAACTTTAATAATTCTTTTTTTTGCATTATAATAATTTAACTTACTTTCATTTTCAACGAATAAACATTACTGAATTTTTTTGAAGTGGTAAATTTGTCAAACGGTTTTTTAAAGATTTTTTTGCAAATAGATTTTTTATTAATTTTTTTAAAATCTCTTTTTCAATTTCGCAGATAACATGTTTTATGTCGAACCATTTTAAAATAATTTAGTTAAAATTTTAAAAAAATCGTTTAAAAATTTAAAATCAAAGATGTTTTGGTTTTTATGGTATTTATTGTTTCGCATTTTACGCATCGACGAAAAACGCAGCATCACATGGCTAATTTTGATGGCAAAACAACTCCAAGTAGACCAATAACCACTGAAAACAACACTTCCGTCAAGGTTCAGTTGCAAAGCATCACAAAACATGAAACTTAAACTATACTTCCATAAAAATAATTTAAAATCGTGTTTTCTCAATTGGAAATGTTCTGTAACACTGTTGCTGCCAAACTAAGCCTTTTTGCGGATTTCGCTACTGTTTTCTTTAATATCATATGTTTTTTGATGTAGATAAACGTCAATCCGTGGTATCAACAACACCTTTAATTGACACTTCAAGCTGGAAACATGCAGGAATCACGAGACGTCTGGAACATTCCCAGATTTTTTCTTGTTCTAAACAGGAGTTCAAACTATATTGACAATACTTTTGGTTTTATTCATTTTTCGTTTTTTTGGTTCATGAAAAAAACGCCTTTCAATGTCCATTTTGCTTTTTGAAACAACTAAACGTACGTTATTTTGCATATAAAGTCTGTTGTTAAACCTTTTCATTTTCTCAATTGAAAATAATGTGAGTTTTGAAAAATTTGTAAATTGAAAGCAAAAAAACAAAAGAAAAAATGAATAATTACAAAATATTTACATTCACCATCACATGGACGGAAGTTTGATTCTAACACTTTAGTCAGAATAAATATAAATAATATTATTTTGATAAATGTGCCTTATTCATTTTTAATAGATTTAAAAAAAATCGGAGGGAAATAAGCTTTTTATTAGAAAAAAATCGTTTAAAAACGAACGAATAGAAATATAATCAAAATTTACAGAAAAATGTTTAAAATCGGTTTAAAAAACAGATTTTATTAAAAGCTTTTAATATTAAATTACGTAAAATTTTAAACATATAAAAAAATAAAAAATTAGACTGTTTAAGAAAATTAATTGTTTTATTGCCTTTATTTAAAATTTAAAGGAAACTATGAAATTAATCAGATTAAAAAATTTGAATGTTTTTAACGGAAAATAAAATCCAATATCTCATTCTGAATTTTCTTTGCTGTATTTCTCAATGACGTTTTGTCACGTTCCTTCTTTACGAGCTAAGTCTAAAATTCCTCCATCCATCACCTTCCGAAATTATGCTCCTTCCGTGACTCGTCGCGTGCGCCCTCCGCGTGGTTCTACCCAGTGACGCTCTTCGGACGCGCACAATCCGTATAGAATCGAGGTGGTCGGAAATTCGGCGGCCGATGAAAAGATTGTTTTCTGTGGGACGTCAGTCAACATAGTAATTGACTCGATTCCCTCCCTGCCGCCACCCAAATAGGCCCCCGAACACCGTGTTCAACATGTCCTGGCGGGGCTCAATGTCGGCCAAGCGTGGAGCTTACGACTACGAGCCCAGAGCCTATTTTTCGGCCAGGTTTCGCAATTTTCACTCACTTTTAAATCCTTAAACACTTAAATCCCGATTATGGAGGCTGTTTTCCACAAAACATTTCAGCTCTCACGGTTCTCTTGTGAAAAGTTCTTTCGATCTTCGCCCGATCATCTGAACTCCATTCTGAAAGATTCGGTTTTTTTATTGACACTTTTTGAAAATTTTCATTTTCACTGTCGATTTTGGTTTTTCTTTTTCTAGCATTAGATTGACTTTAAAAATGCAAAAGCAAAATTGTAATTTGTCTTTTTTTTTTCGTCACGTTTTGGATGTTTTGAAGAGTAATTGGCGTATTTTCGACCACAAATCTTCAATTGCACTTTATGCTCCAAAACAAAAGCGCAGAATAATATCCCTCTTTTATACCAAATTCAAAAAAAGACTTCACTCCAAACAAAAAATAAATGTTTTCAAATTTAGATTTTTAACCAGATTTTCACAGATTTTTTGCCCTTTCATCGCATTTTTCCTCCATATTCGTTTTTGGACTTTTCACATAACCTATTTTTGATTTCCTCGATTCATTAACCCCCTGTTCTTTCCAAGAAAGCGTAACCATTAGCAAATTTTCTGGAATAGTGAGTATAAAAAAAGAGAAACTGGAAAGAATAATGCTTTTCAGTTTTCACTTTTAAAGTTCAAAATGTTTAGAAAATTGCATTTTATGTCTTCACTCGCAGGTTTCGCAGTCTAGACAAAGCTAATTACAGCTTTAAAAAAGTTCAAGCTGTCTAAAAGAATCTGTCTGACGAGCGCTACAAAATGCCTCAGTTGTATAAAATGCGACATAAAAGACGTGAATGCGAAACAAAACTACAAAACTGATTGTCACAAAATTGGCCTCGCTTATGAAACTTTACCCAACACTTTTAGTAGATTGTCGCACAAGTTATTTTGACAAAACAATTTTTAAAAAAATTGAAAAGTTTGAAATTAAAAAAAACAAAAGGAAGAAAGTTCATCAAGAATTTTTTTCTGAACCGGTTTTTGTCCAAAACTGCGTTCGTTAATTTGTCTTTAAAACAGAATACTATGGATATTTGCACTAGCCTGAATATTTATTCTTTTTAATAAATTTTTAATTTGACATTGACACATTTATTGGCGTACATCTGATGTACTAATTCTTTACGAGAGTAGACTCCGCCAATTCAAGTTTGTCGGGTTTTAGAAATACATGAAAATTTGATGCAGTTGTTATTTGTATTCCTCATTACAATTTCATAACATTTTCAAAAATTGCCTCATTTGTGGGAACCAAAATTGCTGACATTTTGGTCAAAACGCTAAAACGTGACCCAGCTTCGTCCTACATTTGCGTGCACTTGTGCGTCCCACGTTCCTTCTCATTTGGCATTCATGGCCGATTTCCGCACTCCCTAATAGTGATCTCACATTCCATCCGCCCGTTCCCACTCCCACAGATTCCCTTTCGCCGCTCCTCGCCCATTTTTTGCAATAGTCTATTCATATCCCCTTCTGTTCAGGCTCCCCTCGAGTCTCCACCATCGGCCCGGTCAAGAAATCCGTGGTCTCGCCTGCTCCTGCAGCTAACACAGGAGAGGACGTCATGTTGGGGGACGATTCTCACGAGGTAAGTTCAGAAGAGGAAGGAAGTTGGTCAGTCATCGTACGGAAGAGTGATGATTGAGAACATCGCGTGTTTGCGCTCCTTGCGAAGCCAATTTAGAGCGCCAGCGATGCGTTGATAGAATCCCTTGGAGCCAGCTGTCTGTCAGAAGAGGAGCGGCAGACGTGTTTTGTCGACACCGATGAGTCAGGTACGATTTGGACAGCTGGTAACAAAAGGATAAGTTTGGGATGTTTTTAAAAGAAAAAAGCAAAATTTTAAAACAACAAAGAAGATCAAGGAAACAGCAAGACATTTTTTTCTGAAAATATATTTTATTTTGCGATTTATAAAAATTTAATATAAAAAAAGAAAAAAACAGAGTACGGTAAGTGGTTTTACAGGGTAAAAATTTACCCTAGAAATGTTAGATGCCTAGGGTAAAATAGATTAAAATGGCTTTTTTAAAATTTTTAAAATAATTTTTTAAATCGATACAAAAATGAAATAAAAAATTAGACTACAATTCTTTATTAATATTCAAAATCTGCTAAAATGTTCCAGACAAAGAATTTGGAAAGATATTTCAAAACGTGCAAAGCATCAGAAAATTTTATTAAAATAAGTAAATTGAAAATTTTCGAAAAACGTGCAAAAATAGAAAAAATGTAGGGTGACAGCAAACTCAAAATGTACGCTGATGTTTATCATACGGTTAATGAGTACATGTCCCCCGCAATTTGATTTCAAGCGTAGATTGAAACAGGATATTCGCATCAGTGAGCAGAACGTATAAAGGACAACATGTTGCAGTTGAGAGAACATACTTTATAAAAAATCTTTACTCCATGAATGATGTTTCTAAACAGCAGTATCTAAACTGTTTTTTTTTGAAGATAATGAGTTTCTTTTCTAAAGAATCGATTTTTAAAGGGTTGTAATGTTCCTTTTTGTCAAATGAAAAAAAATATCTCTTTCAACAGAAATAAAACATTAGTAAAGTTGTCAAAAAAACACTTAAACAGTTTAAAACAATATTCAAAACAACTTTTTTAATGATTTAAAAGACGCCCTAAAATTACCCAAAAAACTTTTGCTCAAAGGCGTTTTTCAAATAATTTTTGCATAATTTCATTTTTTTTAGTATGAAAGTGAAAGATTTGAGATTTTTCAAACATTTAGAAAAAAAAAACAGAATTTATGATTTTGACAAATTGTATTTTCTTAATAAACGATTTTTATTTGTTTTTTTTAAAATCTTGGTTTGGATTTTGAATTTTAAAAAAGTTCGGTTTTCATTTACAATCAAACTATCCCATTATGAGAACCCACATGGTAAAAAGTTTTACAATACTTTAAATAACTTTTTGTTTTAAAATTAGAATTTACATAAATAGCATTCACTTTGTACAATTTTTTTTCTGAAATAGATATCATAAGTTTATTTAAGTGCACTCAAATTCATTGTTGAAAATCCCTAAACAATTTTGCGAAAGATCTTCTCATTCGTGAAGCCAAGAAGATGAATCATCCTTCTGAAATCTGCCCATTCTAAAAATAGCCACCATTGAAACACTGCGATTTTTCACACTTGTCAGTTCGCCCTCTCCTCCCATGCCTCAAACATTTCAAGCAACCTCGATTTGCCTAATGCAGAATGCACTCTCTGCTCCCAGGGGCCTTTTCAAGGTCAAATGACGCAATTCTTCCGATTTTGACGGATTGACAACAGTCCTTGTCAGTCTGAGGAAAAATATATGGAACATTGGTCTCACAGAAAGCAGATTTATTGGAGTGACATGAACCTTCAGGGTTCGGTGCCTTCTGATGAAGCGTTCTGAATGAAGTCAAATCTGAATAACGTCTGGGGCGGAGGGTCGATGATAATCTATGCGGAAACAGTGCATTAGCCGGAGGGCGCATCCATTTTGCCGGGCGATCGGGAGCGCTCTCAAATCCATCTTCGCAACGAAACATCCCGTCACCGCTCTCCCCACGGACCTTCCATACGAAACCCAGCGTCCCAGAGTTGGTCTGTGTTCCCCGCCGCCTCCGACACCATATGTCGACGATACCCATCCATCGCGAGCATATCCCGGATATGACTGGAAACAAGCCGCCCGACCGCAACGAGCTCTAATTGGCCGTGAATTTCACAACGATCCCGATGATTCCTTTACGACCCATTCAGTGTCACCTTAGATTTTCTCCATGACTGGGTTAATAGATTGGGGTCACTTGCCTTCGGAGCATTGACTTCACACTACACAGTTTTGTCTCTTCATTTTTCATCTTGAAAGATCAATTTCAATTGAATTAAACATTTTGACTTCCGGCAAAAAGAATAAAAAGTTATTGGTTTTATGATCTTTATAAATTTTTCTTATTTTATGAAAAACAAAACTAAGGGCAGCTGTTGAAACCAGAAGCACAAATTAAGGTCACAATCTTTGTGTTTCCTGTAGTCCTTACCTATACGCTTTGTTTTGGTCATTCTTATTTGACTAACCTTGAATATTAAGCCAACTACATAAAAACTAATTCGAATCCTATGCAAGCTGCAAGCCCAGAAACCGTTTTGTTAATTTTAATTGTAATTACGTAATCTAAAATGTTTCCATTTTTTAGAATAAATTTTTGTGATGATTAGGCTGTTTTTCCTCGTTTAACTATGTTTCAGTAGAACTGAGTGTTTTTAGTATGCTGAATTAAATTTTCTAACTTTAACTTTAATTTTTTAAAATTTAAATTTGCAAAAATATAGGCCCTGATAATTTTTAAATTCTATTTTTTTCAGAATCACCACATACATTTTTGTCACATATTTAAAAAATGAAACATTGTAATATATATTTAACGTTTGTTTAAGTTAATTGAATGTTCAATTAAAAAGCCACATTTTAAAAAGTTCAACGAATTATCAAAGAATTTATGACAGTAACTTTGGTTTGATAATCGTTGGTCAATCAACCTTATACTTTTTATTTATACCGCTGTTTTCATAACATTTTGTGACGTTTTTGTCGGTGATCTTTTTTCTAAAAGGGTTTGATTGAATTCTAACATTACGAAAATGAAAACAAACGTAGGTTCTTCTTTGTAATGCTTTAATTATGTGAACTAACACAAACCTGCTCGAGTTTCTATTATTTTTATTTTGGTTACAATGTTTACCTTGTGGTGTCTACAATCTGCCAAGACACTCAATGTATGAAAGATTAGCCTGATCCAGAAAACAACAAATTTTGTAACTAGAAATTTTAGCTAATCGAAAATTGTACCAAAAATAGTTTTTTCTTGTTCCTTTTTTGAGGATCTAGATTCTACAGGTGTACGTAAAAAACAACTGTTAATCGATTTTCATGAAATGATCAAATTCGGAACAGTAGGAACTTTTCAAACCCTGAAAATCATATTAAACTCGCTAAAATTATTTTGTTTACACAGTGTTCGGTTTCCGTTTATCGTGTAATCTTCGGTGTTTCCTCCTGTTCTCGCCTCGCGCAAGTTCATACGGACTGCCCTCGAGGGACCCATTTTAGGGGGCGCGCCCTGCCCAAAACCAAGAATCGGGTTATACTCTCGCTTTTCCCGCTTGCCCCTCAAGCAGTGACGCGTCCTCTAATTAAGCAAATGAGTCGCACCGCGCGGAAGACCCGTCGGGGTTCGGCTGACCTCGTCGGAATAATTCACGCCGTCCGTGTGCTACTACCACTCTTTCTTATGCCCAGCCGCCACTCTTCTCACGACTCTTGGCCGCCTCGGTCACGCCGGCTCGGATGTCCCTCGACGCCTCAATCGCCGAAATGGGCGCGGGTCGAGTTTCCGGTGGAGTCGCGGGTCGTCCTATTTCGGTTCTCCCGTGACGCTGTCTCTGACTGGCGTCCGAAGAGCAGATGCTGCCGATGACAGGACTCCTGTTTTGCCATGGATGCAGATTAAGATACTCTCGACCTATTTGCGCCACTGATACATGTTTACATCTTGGAGAAACTAGATTCTTCCAGTCCTACTAACAATTTACTAGCACTCCCTGGAGTGATGATTTTGCAACCTGCAGTTTTACTGCGCCATGCAAAATATGCAGTTTTCCCGCTGAAAAACATAATAAACAAAACTTTTGGGGTTTTCCAGCATTTGTCGTATTTTTCAAATGATGAAAAACAGCCCTTTGACAAATATTGGATAAATTGTTGAGAAATTTCTAGATTTTGTTTTCCTTATGAACCGATTTTCTTTAGGAAAAGTGTAATTCACAAAACAAAACCAGTTCGCCGTTCAAGGCCTGCATGTAAATTAGTTTTCTTGAAAAGTTAAACAAAAATGTAAATTTGGTTAAAAACACATACATTTCTTTAAAAGATAACAGTTTTAACAGGTTATTCAATAAGTTTTCATTTTTTTTCACAAATTGCAGAGAAGTTTTCACAACTTTAATGTTGAAAACAAAAAAGCTTTAAAAATTTATTTTGCTTTAAATAATTGATAATTAAAAAAACAATGAAGAACCTAAAACTGAATTGAATTGTTTGCTATATTTTTTGAATTATCTAAAATGTATTCTAAAAACTGCGAAGTCAGCAAAAGTGGCCAAATTAGTGTTTTTTTAATTAAAAATTTGCTTTTAAAACAATGTATTTTTAAAGTAATTAAAATTATATGCGAATAAAAATAAAACCACAATTGTTTTGAATTTGAAGATATCTTTTTTTATTCTAAATAGCTTCTAAAACAAACATTGGTACACCCAAAAGTTTGCCAAATTTTTAAAATAAAGTAAAAGAACTTTGAATTTTTTGTTCATTCTCCAATAATTTAACTTCATAACAAAACCCAAAAACCCGTGAAATTTGAGCAGCCATAAAGCATTTTGTAGTTCTGTTTTGTGGTTGTGTTTATAACTGGTTACCCATACTATTATTTAAAACAAAAGAAATTGCAGAAGTCAAGCCTAGTTTTTAAAAGAAACTCGGTTCCAACGATTTTTGTAGTCCTTTCCCCCTAAAATGTGGCTTTGTTTTGGATTTCCCAACGAATTCACTAGTGTTTGGTAGTATTTCACTCTATCTGCAGCCTATCCGTAGAATACACATTGCATGTCACTCAAATCCCCAGACTGGTCTTTATCTCGATGTGCGCGCACTACTCTTTTCCATTTTTATTCCAACGACTACCTTTTTACGTACCCCCCTGCTGAAAACGAAATTCAGTAGGTAGTTTTCCTCTGAGAACCCGGAACGCTGCGATTAGAGCGAGGGTGCGAGACGAGATTCCACTTGTGTCCAGTAAGCGCCAGATATGAGTTGGTCCGCTTTCGTGTTCTCGGCCGTTCTCCCGGGGGGTTCATTGTGCGGGGCGCGGTGGCAAGTCTCACGTCGAAATCGAATTTGAATCCTGAGAAGAAGCGGCGATTCTTGGCGTGGCGCCAATTTTCGCTCGTATAGAAGCACCGCTCTGCCACCTCTTGTTCGACACCCAAAACTTCCGACCTTGGGAATTGGTCTCGATTTTTCGTTTAGTCTCTCTTGCTCACACTTGCTGACTTATAAAATTTTGTCGAACAACTTTTCCGAAACATTTACCAATTTCGAATGATTTAATTCTCATTATAAAAATGGTGTTTTTGAGGTTGAAATTTTGTGACCGTATTAACTACTCTTTTTGGACTACTCCTTTAAAAAAAGCTTTTGTGCCTTAACAACACATGTTTAAATTTTTGAAATTAAAAAAGCTTTTTTGTTTTGGTTTTTTATTTGAAAAGCTTTACGAACGTTAAAAAAAGCAGTTAAAAGTTAATGTTTGGCGAAGTTTTATTTTGTTTTTATGGATCATTATTGAAGTTTTTTTTAACTAAAAGTTTGTAAAATGCAATACTTTTCTACAAATGATTTTCTTGTATATTGAAGTTTCAAAGTATTTTCATTAATTTGAATTAAACTGACATTTAAACATAGTCACATTTTTAAAAAAACCTTCAGTAATGTTGTGTTTTAATGCAGTGTAAATTTGCAAAAATGGCTAAGCTGGAACATTTTCAAAAACTACAACGTCAAGAGTGTCATCAAAACAATCTTATCCTTATCCTTAATCCATCGCCACCTTTACTTTTCAAAACATCTCGGATATTCTCTTTTGATTTTAAATTAAATCGCCCTTCTAAAAAAAATTGCACAGAAATTCTTCTTTTTTTAGAAATTTCGCAAAAAGTAAAAAGCTTTCAGCAACCAAATGCCATTCTTTTCCCTTAGCAACGTGCATCGATTCCTCTCCGTAGCTAATGTTAATCCTCCTTAAAATGGCATCTGCCTTATTTTACCCATCTAATCTCTTTCTGGCCGTTGTCATCTGAAATCTCGTACAGCAGCATTGTTGTTCCCGGATGCGGGTATCCGATTATTGGATATGGTGACCCGCCAGGACCAAAAACCAAAAAAGTCCCATTTTGGGGATTGTTTAATCCAACATAGGAAACAATTCTGCTTTTTTCCCTTTTTTCCTGCCTAAACCTTCCGATTTTCTACCCTCTTCGTAGATTCTTTCTCGCCTTTGCAGTCCTTTGTGTCGGCCCTCGTGCCTCATTTTCTCCTGCGCAACCCGAGCTCACTCTTGAATAAATCAGTGGTTGACGTACAGGTCCGCCCATGAGGGATGTTGGCGACGAGCACAGTATTGCCAATCCTGTGTCTTATGGATTGGCACTCGCCAAAGTGTCGTCTCAACGCACCGCCACCGCCGCGCTTCGCGCCGAACTATGACGCGGCGCGTGCACGACAGCATTCAGATGGTAAAGGTTTTATCAATTAAACAAATATGTCATATATTATAGTAATTAAATTTCAAAAAACATTATAAAATTACAACAATACATTTTAATGCTTTTAAAAAGACACTTTTAAATAAGATCTACAAAAATATAAATGCAAATGCTGCAATTTCCAAAAAAAAACATATTTTTCACAATAACAAACTTCGTTTTATAATAACTCGAGTAGAAAAGCACAATATAGGTTAAAAACTCTTTATTAATAACTCTATAAATAAATTTTTAACAAAAATTCTAAAATGCTAATCTAAAATCTAAGCATTTTTGAAACTTTATTCGCTTCATGAAACATTAAAAACAAAATTGAAAAGTGAAAGAAAATACATAGGAAGCATCTTGTCTTCACGAGCGAAACCGAAAAAATATAAACCAAAAAATAACTAAAACTGGGAGTTTAAAAAAGAAAACTAAGATAAAATCGAAAATTAGCATTCTACTATTAAAAAAGTTAGGTAGGTTAAAAACTCAAATTTTTCAATGTGTTCGAATTTACAATATTTATTCTTAAATTGACAGTTAATTTTTCAGACTATTGAAACACCTTTGAACTGAAAAAAGCATTGATTGAAAGATTTGAAGGACCAATAATTATCATTACAGTTTCCAAAAAATGTGAACACTTGTAAAAAAAAAAGTGTATTAACTGAAATTCCCAATTTATAAGGTTAAAAAAATAAAATTGCGAAACAAAAGGATTTTAAGAAAAAAAACATAAGCAAAAACAGATTTTTTTTAGATTTGTTAGAAGTTATTTTTTTACAAAACGTATATGGTTAAGAGAAACCCGTCATTCTTTTTTTGTGTAGGTTGTATTGGACCAAACATTTCCAATTACTAGAAATTGGTTAGGCTTAATGAAATATTATTTGAATAACCATTTCTTTTCAGGTTTCTTCACCCCAGTCCTGCCCTCTTCGGCTCCGCAGACGCGGCGCGTCACCCCAGCCGGGGGACATGGTGAGTGGCCGTCGGCACGAGCAAGCACGACCGGTCCTGCAGTACCCCCAGTGGTCTTCTTGTCCGAGCTGGACGAACTGCTTGACGGCTCCGGGCTCCCTCCGGAAACACAGCTCACACCCGCCACGAAACCTCTAAGCACGTCTACGTCGGTTCCCACAACAACAACTACCCCTTCCACCACTACGACTAAGCTGAAAACAACCACCAAGAAAGTTACAGTACTCCCAAGACCGTACGAAAGTGTGAGCCAAGCGGCGGAGCTGAATCCAGAATACCTGGGAGAGAGTATATGGGCTGAAGTGGATTTGCTACCAGAGCCTATGGTGACTGGACCCGCTTGGCGGACTAAAAACACGACCACCCCTGCGAGTACGACTTCCACTAAGAAAATGACGTCACCGACGACCACCCGAAAGACGACTCGGATCACGCCGAAGCCGACCCTTCCGCCGACGAGGAGACAGATGACGACGGCTGCCACTACTCTGAAGTGGAGCAGAGCAACAGGTGCTGTGTGGGGGCCTTGGTTGGAGTGCTACTAGAGGTTTCGTGTCTGGGTTGGTACGGCTTGTGCATGCACGCGCACCGCGCACTCACCGCATGCCAACTTCCGCTGCTTCAATTCTGAATGCCAATTTGGGCCGCCAGTTGCCACGCTTTCTGCTTCCAGTTGCTCCCAAATCCAACGCTCGCCTTTTCTAAAGCAATTTCGAAGTGTCGCCTTTTCTCATTGAGTTACCAGAGATTCTGAAAAGGACATGTTTTGGGTGGCCTGCACTTTTAAGTTTCGATTCCTGAAAATCATTGAAGCAAATTCAATTTTGCCAAAAATACATCTGGCTAAATGTACTTTTTCTTTTCCCCCAAAAATGGGCGATTGACTTTTGGCTGAAACAGTTTATATTAGAGTGTGTCGCATGATTTTGATTTTAGTGTGGCTATGATTTTAAAGTAAAATCTTTCGAAAATATAAATTCAAAAAAGCTCGAAAAACCTTGTTATCAAAAAAAAGAAGTTTTTATTTTTTTTAAATTCAACATTCAAAGACTGAAATGTTTTTTTACGGTAAGACACATTACTGGCAATACATGCGAAAAACAATTTCATAAGGTTTTCATTTGTGAAACCAAATTTTATATTAATTTTAAAATTGCCAAAAACATCTAAAAAATATTGAAGAAAAATAATATTCATCCAAATTCATTGATTTATGAGATCAATAAAATTCATGAATTATTTCTAAAAACACACTTTTATCCACACTTTTGTAATAGGTTAAATTTAAAAAAAACTGTTTTTGCTCAAATTTGTAATTGTAATTGAATAAAAAAGACGCTGATTTTCCTTAATTAAAAAAAACTATTAAAAAACATATATATGTAGAAAAAACAGTAAAAGGTAATTCATTTTAGTTTGAAAATGTTAAATTGTTAAAGTAGAAAAATCTTTGTTAGATACTTTTTAAACAATTTAAAGTACTTGTTTTTTTTTTGAAAATTGTTTCATTTTACAATGTTTCTACAACAACAATTGCGCCCCACTTCCCTTTAAAAATCAAAGGCCCGCTGGCTTTGTTTCCGATGGGCGTTTCTAGCGGGTTCAGCTGTTGTTTACCTACACCTACCGAAAGAAGCTTGTTTTGGCGTGTCCCAACACACATTTGTCGCCCTCCGGCCGTTCTCTAGATTTTTCGGCAGCCTGCTCGATTTCCTTAGTTGGAGGTGTAAATACTCTCATGTTTTTGTTTACGAATATTGTTTTAAATATTTCAAGTAACACGATATGGGAGATATGTTCAACTGATATAGAATTTACGTGTTCACCTCATTTTCAATTTATTTATCCGCTAAAATGGTGAAAATGTAAATTTCGAATGGAGCTGTGAAATTTAAAAACAAAATGTTTCAAACAATTTTTCATTTTCCAAAATTTGGGAAAAAAATAATTATAAAGATGCCTTAACACAATGAAAACTATTGGTTATGAAACTGGTTACAACTTAAAACAAAACAAATTTTTTAAAATGCTTTTTTATAGTGCGCAAAAAATTTGCAAGTCAAATTCTATATTGCATTTTAGTTAGTTCTATATTTTGTTTTCATACTTTTTGAATTCTGAAAAACAATGTTATCTTTTGAATCTAATGCCAAAATCGTCCTCTCTGAACCCTCAGAAATGCATGAGGAAGCCGAACCGGAAAACATTCGTTTGTACGGAAGGAATTCGCGTTGAGTAATCGTGAGCCAACACGCAGGGTGTACTCTGCAGGTTTCAATTACGCTTAGATTCGCTTCAGAGCGCTGGAATTCGCCCGCTGGGCGCGACCGATTCCACGCTAGGCACGTGGACCTCGTTTTTCGCAGTGGAATAAGGTCCCGGTGGCCTTTCAGCCGATTACTTTCTTCTTTTTCTTAGAATAATCGCCCTCACCAGCGCAGTTCAGTCCCACCCAAAGACAATTTGATGTCGTTGTTTGGGGTTTTAGTCTTTGAGATTTTTTCTGACATTTCAAAAAGTGAAAACTTGATTGTTTTAATTTTTTGTTTAAATTTTTTCACCTCTAAAGTTCAGGGAAAAACAATTTTTTATGTATTTTTGAAAACTTTCGAATAAATCATAGGTGAAAAATCCTGTTTCAAAAGCTTTTAATTTTTTGTTCACAAAATTCTTTTTTGAAATTCAAATCAAAAATGTTTTGGATACGTAAAATTCAAAGAACTTTTCCTAATTTACGAGAACAATGAGAAAGGAAAAAAACAATTAAAAATTTAAAGTATCATAATTCACATCAAATATATTTTGTTAATCATAAAGTAGAGCAAACTTTTCCTAATTAATGAGAACAATGAAAAAGATAGAAAAAGAATTAAAAAATTTAGAATGTCAAGCTGAAAAAAAACTGTTTGCTTTTGTAACAACTTTTAGTATTTTCTGCTTTTCAAAATTATGCAGAAACTTTTTAACGGTTAAAAAAATACGATATATGTAGTTTAAAAGTATATTTTTAACAACATTTGTTTTTAATGAATTGAAAGTTTTTAAGAGAATGTTCCTCCAACTAAAGCTTTTTGTCGCATTTTGTTTTTTGTTAATTCATAGTTTCATTCGAAATGTCTATTTTGAGTATTAAATTAAACCAAGAAATTGAAAGCAGGTGAAAAGTAAGTATTCTATTAACGCCCTATGAACAACCATAAGTGAACAAACAGGTGAAATTACGTATAAATGGTTTTCGCATAGCCTATTTTCATAATTTTGATAATTCTAAACTTTGTATTTTAAGTTAATCGCCTGTTTTGTGTGCTTCTAGGCTTCAAGTGCTCCCTAGGTGCAATAAAACGGACGTGCGTCTGTCATTGACGAGGAAGCGGTCGTTGGGAGCGCGATAGCTCGCTTTCCTTGACGATCAGCACTCCATCATGCGAGTAACGTGCCGAAAGACCTCGAAGGGAAAACGCATGTTTGTCCTTCTTGGCTCAGAAATGAAGAAAACGCCTCGTCTTATTGCCGGGCAACGCCGCTTTTCGCGCGCCACCCTCATCTGTGTGTGTGCCCCCAGTCGCATTCAATTTGCGCCAATCACCGTCAGGTGTTGCAGAACGCTCGACGCCGGCAATCACCATCTCTACGCTTCTTTCCACCTCGACGAAGCTTTCGACAAAGCTGAAGACCACGCCTTCCTACACGGTTCCCCCCGTCAGACCCACCACGCCCATGGGCGACGTGGTCACCACCACAATTAAGGTAAGCTCTTTTTTTTAAGTCTCCTTTCCTTCTCGTATTATCTCTGTTTTAAGAAACAAATTGCTTTTCAAAAATTTCCGCAATCAGAATTTTTCGACTTTCACACCGAATGCTCAAAATAATTTCGTTGTTTGATGTTTTAGACGTCTAGACTATTTTCGCTCTGATGCATCCTTTTAAACTTGTCTCAGAAATTTACTTCTTCAAAAACTAGGCAACAAAATTTTGGTAAAGCAAAATTATTTTTTTTTATTATAAATCAAATGCTAGTTTGTTTAAAACTTTGTTTTTGTTTAAAAAATTAAAACTAAAACGGTGAATTGTTTAGTGAAAATCTGTTTTTGTAAATCAAACCTTTTTATTTTTTTCTTTGTAATTTCATGTTTCAATTAAAAAATTTCGACATTTCTCTAAAAATAGGGACAAATATCGTGCCTTTTCAGCTGTTTTGAGAAAGTGCAAAATTAGCGCTTACTTAACAAACCAAAAGCACTTTTTTGAAAAGCATTTGTAAGCATTGGGCTGTTCACTTGACTGAAAGTACGAAAACAGAATTTTAAAATTTACCTTTAATTGAAATTTAATTTTAAATTTACTCAAATGTCAACGGTAAGTATGAAAGTATCCATTTTTTGCAAGTAAGCTTTACATTGCCCGAAAATTTTATTCAGTTTAAAATAAGTTTTGGCATAGGTATGAATACTTAAAATATACTTAGCATTAGTTTTAACAAAGGTTTGAAAAAGATTTCCTTACTTGAATTTTTTGTTGTTAATCAAAACCATTTCAGTCTTTTAAAAGTCTGCCTTTTTTGTGAAAAATGGCTTAAAAAAATTGGTTGTTATTCTGAGAAAACGTTCTAGCTCTGAGAAAATTGTTTTTAAAAAAGTTTTTCACTTTCGCATACGTCCTTATGTCTTTTTTTACAAAAACAGTTCAGAAAATTGTTTTCTCGTATATATGAGAAAAACGTATATATGAGAAAAACATTGATATTGATCTTGGTAATGGAATCCGTAGTACGTGAGAGGATTATTCTAAGATTTCTAATCTGGAGGATATTGTCTGCGGCTTGAATCAGTTATACTAATGGGAAAATGGAAAATTTCTTGAAAAAATCTGATTTTTCAGTATGTGGCGTCCTCGGAAGGGGAAGATTTTCCCCGAACGGCTCTTGTCATGGGCGCTTCATTGGCAGTTGTCCTGGTCATAGCCTTCGTCGTATTTTGCGTCTTCCTCCGGTGTCGGCAGAATGCCTCTCCTGGAGAGCACTATCCAATGGTAGTTTACTTCAGATTTCTAGGAGAACGCAAGTTATTTTAGGCGGTTAATGGAAAGCCGTCTGGCTATGCGCCGATCGCAGCCGAGCTGTCACCACCACTTGGGCTGGACCCGTCAACACAACCGCTTCTGCCAAGACAACCGCCTCAGGTAATCTTTGTTCAGATAATTGGGGAACCAAGGAAAAGTGGGGGAAACCTAATCCAACGGGTACGTACAATGGATTTCAAGTTATGAAAAATGAATATTAAAAATCTAACATATGCATCTGAATTTTTGGTGACTTATGAGCAATAAATAAGCCAAGGGCGAAAAAGTAGATTTGAAATCGACTAATTGACTAAAACTGTCAACTTCTTAATTTTTTTGTCCATTTATGCCCAAAATGCACAAAAAATCTATCATCTTTGTGTTTCACAAATAGCTACTTATTTCGAACTCTTTGAAGTCATTCAAGGTTCGTGATTTTGAATTCCCCGAATCCATTCATTCAGTTCTCTGAGCAAAGTATCTCATCATCTATCGGTGTAATCCTTATTTTACGTAAACAACTTCAAATATTCAAAATTGCGTGAAAAGTCGAAATCAGATTTGGTCCACAAGGTTGAAAAATCGTGTCAAGGTCTAAAACATGCCGTCAAAACATGAAACAGTCGTGAATGACGACACTAGATCATTTTGAAAACAATATGAAAACAGGAAAAACATATAATTTTCATAAGCTAAATACTCCTCGAAGACTTGTTAAAATTCTCAAATGTCAATGAAACAAATTTGGAAACAAGCCCAAAAAATTTTAAAACCTCTGATTTGATTGTTCACGCAATTTCAGACTTCTTGAATGTCTTGAGACGATGTCTATTGAATTACCTACACGATGTCCGCAAAGGACTTGCGTGAATAGAGACAATTACGTCCAGCCCACGCGGTTGGGCTTCAGCTAAAGAATCGCGTTTTCAAAAAAGGGGGCCAAAAGTATCCCAAAGGTATCTAAAACTTAATAGTTAAACTTGAAACTTTGAAGCAAAACTATTCGCTCTGGTTTGAAAAATTCGATTTTTTTAAAAGTTGGGTTTATTTTTACATCTCAAGTTTAGCAGTTGGTTAAATGATGACATCCAATAAAATTGGAGGGACGTTTAGGTTGAAATTTCTGAAAAACACCTTTTCACCAATTACGGAAGTTTAACTGTTCCACGAATTGCATCTCAGTAAAGTTAGGCGTGAAAAAGTCTCCAAAACTTCGAATCGTTACAAACTGGGGATTAGAAAAAATGAAAAATGAATTTGAAACTTCAATCTGAAAATAAATTATTGTGAAATCCAACAAACCTTTGTATTTTCAGGTAAACGGGTACCAGCCACTCAAAGGCGCAGTGATGCCAAATGGCAACGGCGTGATGAGAAACGGGAACGGGGTCGTGAAAAACGGAGTGGCGAAGAAGAAGGACTTCAAGGAGTGGTACGTGTGACGGCCGATGTGCGACCCCTCGTCCCCATATGGGTACTCTTCAGGATCTGAAACCACACTATATCTCCCTGCCTTCGTGTCATTTCAATATGTTAATTTATTGTTGTAACCCGAGTGTTTCTTCAATACCGTGCCCGATTGATCTCGTTTTATGCTGATTTCACAATTGTTGATCTCATGAGCCAATTTATAGATCTCTAGTCTTTCCATGTGTCATTTATGTATTGCTGGGTTTGTGCCTCATTAAAGGTTTATTTAAAGGTGATTCAATTTACAAACCGTGGATATGACATGTGAAAAAGTGAAGTTGATAGAAAAAAAAACAAAGAGAGGGAAAGAAGAAAACTAATTCATAAAACTAACAAATCGGGAAAAACCAGTTTTGAGATACCCACTCACACACAATCACACACACACATGCACGCACATACACACTCACACACGCACACAAGCGCGCGCATGTTCAAACAAGTTGACTACAGTGAAAACTGTTCGAATTCTTAACCAGTCCCTTGTCACACAATACAATACAATACAATACAAATTTATTCCGGATCACGGCTGGATCAGTCGAGATCTTGAGCGGGTGGTGTTGCTCTGGCCGGCGGATCCCAGTGCTTCTTTTGTTGGCAGACGTTGAGCGAAGACGCTTCTGTAGTTGATTCCTCACAGCAACAGGGAGTATTGTCGATGACGGTCCTTCCTTGACGAGGTTCTGGGACCGAATTCGGCTAGTCGGCGGAGCGAATGAAGACCCGACCGCTCGGTGGTGAAGACTTAGCGTGAATGATTTTGTCACACACATGCACACATATACACATGCACACACGCACGTACATGTACACTCACACACGCACACAGACATAGGAGCGCATGATTAGAAAGGTCTTTCGGTCAAGACTGTTTGAATTGTTTGACCGGACCCACACACACACACATACAATTGTCACACACACACTTACAATCACATTCACAGTCACGTATATCCACACGCACACACGCGCGCACGTTCCGGCAAGTCAACAGGGGTCTAAGCTTCATGAAGTTTTGACAAGCCCCTTTGTCACACATATACTCCTCGCCCATTGAGCTTGGAATGAGATTAAACTAACCTGCACATCTAACTAGCAAGAGAGCGTGCACAATGAGGAGACGCAGAGTACATTAGCAAAACCATGGCCATTTTCAATTGACAAGCTCGATGGGCGAGGGGTATACACATAGTATCACTCACACACACTCGCACACGCACACACGCACACACACCAACGCGGGCATGTTTAGACAAGTCGACTTCAATAAAAACTGTTTGAATTATTGACCAGTCCCTTTGTGAAAGTTATGCAGGAGGAGCAGATTTATAAAATTTCGTGGTTTTCTCAATAGAGCAGGTTATGTGACTGTTTTCAGTATCAGTGTCAGACCATTTACGGTTACATCTAACTCTAAGTATCTTTCTAATCTTTCTCACTTCATTCATCCCCCTCTTTCTAAATTTCAATCTCAAGGTGTTTCCCAAACCAGCTGGCTTAAATCCTCGTTTCCCATTCTCAGTGCGTCAAAGTGCGGCCCCTTTGATTTTTTTCAAGTACGCTGGCAACATTGATGTGAATAAGATTTTGCGCGATGATTAGCTGAGAATGAGAGGATTTCCGTTAAAAGCTAGAGATTCTATTTAAGAATCATTTTACAATTTGAAACTAACGAATTCCTAACTTCAAACATTTTTTCATCGCTTAACACAATTAAAAACAAACTTTTAAGGAATCGCGGCTTTGAATTTGATAAAAATGATGTGAATTCATTTCAATTAAAATTTCAGAAATCAACTCTACAATACACTTTACACTTTGCATGTGCAATCCTAGTTTGCGGTTTTCCGCTGAAGCTTAATGTCATGCCATTAGGTACGACGCATCACTCTACCGTAACCTAATGGTTAGCTAAAATGTTTCCCCAGGACGCACTCAGGTTGTGCTCTTTCAGGTGAAAGATGCCACAAGATGGTGCTTGTGAGTCAGAATTGCGTCGTTTCTGACGCACCTTGCCGCCTATGCCGAGACCCTCTGCCTGCCCATTTGGCCATCTTTGAATGCCCTCCGTCTGCACTAAGTTTCTGTTTCTCTCTTCCGGAAGGAGTGTTTTCCAGTTATAGAATCCCAGCTATTTGATTTCTTCTTTAAATATCGCTATACTTTATGATTCACACTGGTACGTCACTATGCTTTTTTGGCAAAGTTTATATCCTCTCTGTCAAAAATCATGTATATAACCGCCGTCGGAATGTGCCTCGCCACCCCGAACGGCCATATTTTCGTCCTTCGCAACAACCCTATTTCTTTTGCGCTTTATCTTTGTTGAATCGTGTCTGGCGGCGCGCTTTGAAAACATTTTCTGAACAGTCGCAGGAAAATCGAAAGTTCTTTTGCGAAACACGACCGCGCTTAGGTGTCTAATAAGAAATTATCGCTTGCCGCGGAACGCCTGCATTTCCAGCTGTTCTCAGCTGCTAATCTTTTGATTACGCCGAAACGCTTCGTGACAATCTCAAATTAAAGCTTAGGACTGAGCCTACAATTTTCCCCCCGAGGTCACAGTGTTTCTGTGGCAGAACGTCTGCTCAAAACGTTTATTTTTTCTCAACTGTTTTAATAAACTACTCTTCAGTTCAAATCTTTGTTGTGTTCAATGTGTGTTTTGTTTTCAATCTAAAGCTTTGATATAACTCAAGAACTGTATGATATTCAAACTCTGAAAACCTTTTTACAAAGCACCGTTCGGTATGGTTTTAGTCATTGAGGACGTTTCTAAATTTCCGCCGACTAGAAAAGGTAAAGTATGTGGTCCAGAATATAACAGGACGCTTAGCTGTTTCAAAGTTTGTAAGGTTTTCTAAACTATCAAAAATATACTGGTTCGAACAAACATAATTTTCAAAGCTCTACCTAAGATGGTTCAAAAAATGTGACGCATTGGTTATGGATAAGCCTAGCCATTTTAATTTTTATTTCATACAACCTTAAACGCATTAGTCAACCAGCACAGAAGGGGAATTTCGCAAATGTTTCGAAGCAATACGAAATTAACAAAAACAAAGAAAAAAAACATAAAACACCGAGGGGGACCGAACTCCTGACCTCCACGCTCCTTAACAGAAACTGAAACCGGCCCTGGGAATCGGTTCCCCATGGCCCTCGATCGAGGCATATCCCGTCTCAATCGGTCTGAAACACTTTCCATGTTAGCTACATGTTTTTAATAACAAGTTCAGATAAAACACTAAGACGCCTTCTTTAAACTTACTAAACATACTAAAGGAACTCCTTTTTAGACAAAAGAATGAATCAGTGTTGGTAGCATTTGTTTTTTTAGTCATGCATGTGCAAACTATTAGTGGTATTTCTGTTACCATACCAGAACGATGAGCAAACATGGATGAGTGGTGCTACCCCACCTCCTCACTTTATCTCCAAATTGTCTCGGCTTTAACTTTTACACTTTGCTACCTGTTTCAGAGTCGGCTCGGCCCGGCCTGCAACTTTACAAAGAGTTATTCCAGTAATTTAAAGTAGATGTTAGTTTGAAAACGAGTAAGAGGTACTTTTCATACGTGTTCGACTGAGTGAACCTAGATATAGTCTTCCAAATGAGTTTGCGCTTGTTTCCCTCTGAAACGGTGGCTCGACATATACGTGCTACTAGGCTATCAGTCGTCTCGACCTTCAATTAGCTTGTTGAACCATGCAATCATTTGATAAACAACTGACTCAGCTCGTGTTTCCTATCCAAAACTACACTTATCTGAAGCCCCACACTTTTTGCAAACTGAAAACAAAAAGCTTTCTGTAAAAAATTCTTTGATTTTGTTTTGTTTCGAAAAATACTTTTCTTGTAGAGATTTTAAGTTTTTCCGGTGCACAAAGGCGATTTTTAAGTTAACCATATGTCACGCAATCGTACAGTGCGTTCTCCCATAATTTCGTGTTCTTTCCTCGTTAGGCCGCCGCGTTTTCTGCCGAGGGTCACTCCTTATCTGCCATCTTTCTCTCGCACCTTCGCGTCCTTCCTCCCCGTAATTAACATACAGATTTACGGCGCCGACCGCTCTTCGCACCATAAACCACCTCCGCAATGTCTTCATCAATCCCCGTGCCCCCAAATGGCCTCAACTGAGTTTTTCTTACATTTAGGGTCGGCCTTCTTAAATTAGAGGTTGACATTCCGCTGGCGCAGCTGCTCAATTGCCTTTTTCACACACCTGCCAGAATGCCAATTGATCTCAATTTAGATAGAAAAAAAACGCATTCCGACGAATGGGGAGGTCTCTCATTTGCATGTCTCAAATTGAAATCGGAAATTTTACATACTCATTCTTTATCTCAAAATACCTCACAGATTTGTACATTTGGACATTTGCATAAAACAAGAAAACCACTTTTGGTATAAATTAAGCTCAGCATCAGTTAATAATGTTGTATTAATAAAATTTATTTTCATTTTTATTTCATTATTTGAAAAAAACAGTTTGACTCGCCCAATCTACAAAATCGAATTTACTGTTGAAGTCTAAACTGTTTTGTATTTAAAAGCTGTTTAAAACCTATAGAAAAAGGTTTTATCAAAACAAAATCTTTTCTTCAAATTGTGTATTGCTATGTGAAACTCAGGTTTGGTCTAAAAGGCAAAAGAAGTGAAATTTCGATTGATAAGAAAAAACCAAAAAAATGTTTGTGCTATTGAAATACATTGTTCGTATACTTTTTTTAAAATTTCTACGATGAAAATTTTCTATCACGCTCTTACCTGACTATCCGATAAAAATCACACTGAAGCGTTTGATTTTATCTAACTTTTTTTAAAAAAAATTTTAACCTACTGATCTTCAAGCTTTCTGAAAATAAACGATATAATCTTCATTTTCAAATTTCAACAAGTCGTGTGAAATTTTGGCGGTTTACAACTATGTTTTTTTAAACATACAGATAAAGTCATAAAAGTTTTTTTTGTACTAAACGTTATATTTTTCAAGTAAGAGTTCTGCATAATTATTCAGGCAAAGCCAAAAAGCGAAAAGACATTACTTTAAAGAATCGAAACTTTACCTTTCGCAGAATCTTGGAAAATTTGAATTATTTAATCGATGTGTTCTCATACGTGGGAGGCTTTAACTCCTACTTCTTACTTTCAACATAATAGAATAGCTACAATTACGGCACTAATTCTCAGATTCTATGTTTTACGAGCCTTTCGTCTCTCGAGAAGCCCTTATTCCCCTTTTGCGCCAAAAACCGTCTGTGATGCGCACCGCCATATGGCCGCTGCTCAGTGACCCGAGGCTCCTTTCATTAGCCGTGCTCGTTCCGAAAAGCTAATCCATTTGGCCCTGATGACCACCGCCTGCTTGACTTGCGCGAAAATCCGCCAGCTCGGCCTGCCAGCAGCCGCCGACGAGGCTTGTCATTCTGATCCTCCCGATGTCATCCAATTAATTGTCCAATTAGGGCAAATTTGGTTGCCATAGCAGTTTCTTCCCTGCAAAACGTGGGAAATGGGTGCTTTTCCTAGAAGCTATAATTCACGCAGAGGACAACTGCTCCTCGTTTCTCCTGCAAGTTCTTGGTTTAATGCTTCAAAGAACAACAATTCTTGTTCTCTTGTTTTCAATCACAAATCCTTTAGTTTAACCAATATTTCATGTTTCTAAACAACAAAATCCATTTTCATATACACTTCAGGCTTCTTCTAATGCTAAAATCGAGAGAAAATGCCCTTTTGTGACCTTCAAATTAGCTGAAACGGATTTTTCTCGCGATGGTCAAGCTTTCAAGAGTTTTGATGCAATTGATGTGACAGCGACAAGACGCGCCATGCGGACTTGTTGTTCCCTGACCGTTTTGTTTGAATTCTTGGCTTCTTCTTTCCCAATTTTATCAAAGTTCAAAATCTGTAGACCAGACTTTGACCTGTTTTAAATTTCCAAACATTGAAAGAATGAAAGAACTGATCCTTGTCTTAAATTACACCTTTGTTAAACATCTTGGAATTTCAATCGGATATTCTTTTGTTATTTGTTCTTTCAAATTATGTTTATCTTGTTTTTACTTCCTGAAAAAGTGGGATTTCATGGATATTTCAAACAAATTAGCCTTTCCAGCGAAACCTAATTTAGAACAACAGTATTGATGACTGAAATGTTTTTAATTATGTCGAGTTTTCCAATTTATAATTTGAAAATTGCCCAAAAATGTCATTCAAATACATCAAATCAACATCATTCTCCTCACCAAAGATTTCTGGATTCATCTGTCTTAACTGTTCTTTCCCCTCTCCTAATCCAATTAGTATTTACGTGATTTCTGCGCTTTCTAATTTTACGCAACATTTATGTGGGTGTTCCGGGAACACCCTGTTTACCTCGCTATCAAAGCAAGCACCATTCAAACAAAATGTGACACCTTGTTATCAAAAACGTGCGAACCTTCTGAGCCCCGATTTTCTTATCATGGGTTCCAGGAAAACCTTAACTTGAAGTTCCAGGTTTTTGAACGGTTTGCCTTAATGTGAATGTTAAAATTTGTTTCACACATACTTTTTAGTTTTTGTGACATTGATTTGGTTTATTTACTATTCACTGTTCACAATGTTCTTGTCTTCATCAAATATTTACTATAAAAACTTTTGCTCAAAATGTTTTATCATTGTTTTCCGGACCTTCTGCCCCAATTATTTAAATTTTGAGTTAACTGGCATTTTTGTTAAAAAAACATTTTTGTAAACTTCAAAAAAAAAGTTTTCAGTTGATCAGCTTTACTTAAATGACTTTAACAAATCGTGATTTTTTAAAACGGTTTTTGAAAACTCTGATGATAAAAAAGCAGGAATGCGTGTTTTGTTATGTTTTATAAACGCCTTTACGATTTAATGCTTTTTTCACTTCTTTTTGTTATCATATCTTTGTCCTGATTGTAAACCTGTGATACCAGTGTCTTGACAGGTCAATTGAGCAACCTCTCTTTGCCCCTCCCGCCGGATGCTCTCTTTGTAAATCGGCGGCGGAGGTTGTCTCCGCCCGTTTACGACGTCGTTTATTCAGCCTTTTATCACCTTATCGGCTCGACCTCTTATGCTAATTGCGCTGACTCCCGCTCCCCCATTTTGTTTCGGCCCATCGCTGTTTTACAGCCCTCCGAGGATGCGGTCACAGTTTTATGAGGCGATTTTCGGGTTATTTGAAAAACAACAAAGATTGGCAGTAGTCGTCGGGAAAATCTCATGGTTTAGTAGGCCGCAGTGTCGTTGCTTTCCCGCAGTCGACGGCAATTTCCTGCGTCCGCCACGGGATCCCCTTCACCAACGACATCCGCATATATATTTTCCGTGAGGCCGCTTGAAACCCCACGAAAACAAAGCTAATCGAGTCACTACTGCCACAAATTAAGTGATTCTTGTTTACCAGAAGGCCTTCGTGAACACAATACGAATGTACAAAGCATTTCCTCTCTACGATAGTCAGAAACTAACTGCACAACACCAGTATTTTAGCATAAAGCAGCTGATCTGCGTTTTATTAAAATTAAAATTAAAGTTAAAGTTAAACTTCAATCGGTTAAAAATCCAAACAAAACACAGTTTTCCTCATGTCCGACTTCATTTGGTTTGATTTTTCAAGTTAAATACGAGTGACTTTTCCATTTGTTCTTTTTGCTTTTGGTACTTTAAAAAAAAAGTTTGATGAAGAAAACGTTAAAATCATTTTTAAATATGTAAAATAAAGTTGAATTCTTCGAACAGTTTTCTCTACCACATGAATTTATTTTTCAGTTTGGGTTAAAATGATTAAAAAATTGGCTTAATTTAACAAAAACGTGTTTTTGTTTCCAGTTTTTCCAAACAAATCGTAGCACACCCCCGAAAATCTAAGACAAGAGATTTTACAACTTTTGTTTATGTTTGTTTATTTTGTTTTAAAGGTATATACCTACATTCGCTTTTCTAAATTAACGAAGGACCCAATTTCGATTTGTTTTTTACCTGATTAGAAGGGCCTTTGTTTTCCGGGCCTTCCATTAACTAATACATAGTTGGCCAAAAAAGGGGCCCCGGGGCAGATCAAAACCCTTGATTTTTGTCTGATAAGCGGCCCAACAAGGCTTTCGGCTAAATTGGTGATGATCAATTTTTTTTGGTTAGGAAATGGTCATTATAACCGTGCTAGATTGCAACATCAGGTTTTTATTAATAAAATCGTTATTTTCCAAAACCATTGTTTGAAAATTAAATTTGTCAACATGATTTTTATTTTATTTGCTGGTTTACCTGCCTCATCCTAAAACCCAAAAGTCTTCATCATAAAGCCGCTTTCTCACCCAATGCGTTCCACTCTCCCCCGTTCCCGTGCCTCGTCTGCATGTTCAAACGCGCTGATTGTTCCGTCCGCACTCCCGCCAAGACCGCGTGAAATCCGCCTCTGACTCACTCTCTCCTTTGTCCCCGTCTAAACACCTGCAGTCCTCCGAACTGTGCATCCCGCAGAGTTTTTCAACACCAGAATTCAGTGTATCAACCACCAACCAGGCCAGAGAGCGGGTTACAACATGGGTCGGCATCTGTCAACACAAACAAGAGCCGCTGCCGGATGGCGCTGCGGTTAGCCGGTGGCCATTTAAGGCGTCGAATTATTCAGCACGCCGCTTAGAAGCAGCACCTTCATAAAATGCCCTGATTCCCGCTAGGCTGTCATTTCGAGCGATGAAATGGCGTTCTGAAATTTCAATTGCAGTTCCTTAATTGTTTTTTTTAAATTTTGTGATCTTTATGTAAAACAGGGTTGAAGATTCTTTCAAAAACTTTCAACACTCCTATAATTGAAATTTTTTTTAAATCTTTTTTGAAAAACCGCAAAAGAAAAACATAAAAAATGTAACAATTTTGCAAGAATATTTTAAAGTAAATATAAAGGACAGCAAAAAATTTTACAGGACAAAAACTTAACAAAGATCAAGGACGGTTTTTACAAGTCATTAATTCTTTAAATTTAAAAAAAAATTAATCTTTCAGTTTCAATTTGGGAAGTTTTATGTAAAAAATATTTGTATGAAAAGTATTTTTTGTATATTTATATATTCGTTAGACTCATTTAAAATTTTAACCCTTCCTTAAATACTTGAAAGTCATTTTTTTTAAATTAAAAAAAGAGAGTTTAACCATGGAAATTAAAATTAAAGATCAATTAAAATTCTAGTTAAGATTTTGGCTCACTGTTTCAAAAAACTCAAGTTGAAAATCTTCTTACTTTTGCAAAACTTTGAAAAAAATTGAATTTTAATTGAAACTGAAAAGAAGAGTTTGATATTGCCTTGCCAGAGCCAAGAGATGCAAAAAAAGTGTTTTTAAATGACATTTTTTTTGAATTACTGCAGTCCTTATTCTCATAAAAGCTTAATTTTTATTCCAGCAAAGAATATAAATGGCCTTCCTAGAATTAGTTAAATGATTGAGAAGACAGAGTTTACTTTTTAAAGCTTCGAATAAAAAGTTAATTGTTACTCCGTACTGGTTTGAAATTTGAAATCTATTTTTGGAAACATTTACGCCACCTGTAAAGTGCAAATTCTTTTTTCCGCATTCCATCACAATTTTCGAACTCGCGCCCCGCCCAAGTGCACCTGCCCCCGTGTGTCGCCGGCGCTAATTGTGACCCATTGACACGGGACGTCTCTTTTCTTCACGACAGCTTATGGCGCTAATCCTCCCCTATTCCCGGACTGGATCATATATACATTAATCGATGATTGAGAGACGGGTCATCGTATGCTAATTCTGCGTGACAACGCCCAGCTGAGAGAACATCTCCTGGGTCAAACCCTTTTCCAGTTCCTCTTGTTTGTTCTTTGGAATGTCTGTATCTCTCTGTTGCGATCTCAATGTGTTCCGGAACATCGGTGCAATCACAAAAACGCTATAGAAAGCACATGCTCTGCGGCGCCGCGGGTGGGTTCACTGGAGGAACAGCGGTTCTTTATTGCAGTTTGTTCACTTTCAACTCATCGTTGGAAATAAGGGCGAATTTTAGATACCAAAACTGCAAAATCACCTATTTGTTAATTGTTGTATTTTCAAATTACTGTTCCTTTTAAACTGAACGCCTTGTTCAAACTTTAAACCAAAAAGAGCTTAAAAACGCCTTTTCAGGGTATAACCACATTTAAAAAAAATTTAATCTTTCCAAACGAATAATGTCGAAAGAAAATGTGACTCGTTTTACTTTTGTCATTATTATGTTTTCTCTAAAAAAGAAACTTTTTTTAATTACAAAAAAAAACAAATTTAGCCTGTCGGGCATAAGTTTGTTCAATCTTCTTTTTTCGTTTGGAAGGCAATCTTTTTGACAAACAGAAAACATTTAAAAGATCACTGTAACTCCCAAAACATTTCTTACAATTTTCTTTTAAGTTAGCGTGTTTTTACGCTTGTTTTCCTAAACAAAATGTTACTACAACTTTTTTTTCGATTTTTTAAAAATTATTTATCACAACAAACCCACTTTGTTTCAAATTTCTACCCCAAAGACATACCAATTGCTTTCCATTAACGTCTGCACTTTTGAAATTTAATTACTGTCTTTATTTTAAAGGGAGAAAAGAGAATTATGTTTAGAAACTTCAAAACTGATTGTAAAGACTTTGTAGCCCAATGTGGCACCATCTCTTAAAAATTTTATACAGCGTTTTAAAAACTCATTAGCAAATTATGAAGTAAAGAAAATTTAAAATTATAGTTATTTTATGTTTTAATCTAGTTTGTTTTCAAACTTTTATTGGATCTTTAAAATGACGTCCAGTGAAAAAAAATTACTTGTTAATCAGTTTTTTTTTGTTCTTTAAAAAAAACGTGTTTAATTTGTAGTGTTTAATTAAACGTGTTTAAAAAAAGTGTTTAATCTTATTTCAATAGAACTAGACGTATCCCATTTCATTCTACATTGAATTCCTTTAAATCCATTTTTTAGGTCGCTAAACCCCCTAACCGGGAGAATAATCCCTTTGACAGTGGGTGTTCCGAGCGTCATCCAATTTACATGACATTGCCGCAGACCTTTTCAACCCACCAGCCTCATTTTAGTGACAGAAACCCATTTTCAGCCGAAATTATAGGCGGATCACAATGTTCTGGGGAATCAAGGAAGCGCTGACAAGGGGATCCCTTGGGATGTGCGTTCGCGATCGTATTTCATACACTGCAGCGCCGACTGGAATGCAAACTTCCGTTCTGTATTGCCCAAGGCGGCGGTACTTGATTCCTGAAAAGGCGGCTCTCGTCTTCTTTTTCTTCCCATTGAGGAGAGTCAAGTGCTTCCTGTTGCGAAACTACTCCTCACCTCATAACATATTAATTTAGGTGTTTCTGCCAATAGGCGGCGCCCTCAAGGACAAAACGCATAGCAACAAGAACTTAGTTCTGACTCTGAAAACTCATTTCGACGTTTAAATTCCCAATGAGTTTTTTTAAATCGTTTAAAACGCAGTTTCCACTGAAAACCTTTTTTAGTTTGTTAAACGTGATCTCAAAATTCTATTTTTCTTGATTCCTATCAACAAAGTTTGTAAAACCACAGCTTAGTTTTTCTTTTTTTGTTGTTTGGCCTTTCATTTCTCTTGTGATTCTGTTTTACACACCATTTCAATTAGATGCAGACAAAACAAAGTCAAAGACTGATGAATGGGAGCGTGTGAAAATTCCAGCTCTGAAAGCAGGATTCTAGAAATCACGCATTTTTCTTTTGACGTGGCTTTAATTACGTGATTACGTCATAAATTAAATAATTTCAATTTCTTTGAAGATTCTTACAGTTTGTAAGTTGAACACGTTATAAAAAATTAAAGGCAAAAGAAATTTTTTCCAAAAGTTTCGTGCAAAATCTTTTCAATTTTTCACTTTTTTCACTTTTCCATTTCTCATATTATTCCTAAATTTACAAACTGACAGTTCACTTGAAACAAAATTTTCCTTTTTAACTTTTTAAAGTAAATTTGGTGAAAAATAAAGTAAAAATTTAACGATAGCGATTTGGCTTTGCAAAACTTACTTTACTGTTTTTAAGAGCTTTGTGCGCCAATTTTTCATCAATTTCCAATTAAGTTAAAATTTTTACAGGCCAATTTTAGTTCTTTTGAAACTTTTATTACCACCTTTGATGTTTTCTCTAAAAAAAATATTTTATATTTTCTTTTTATTTAGTCAAACCACAAAGAAGTGGTATTATACAACAATGTTTCTATGGCTTTTTTTTCCAGATTTGCTCTGTAAAAGGCTTTTTGTTGTTGAGAAATACGCGTGAGTTTAGACATTGTAGTTTGATCTTAGAGCAACGTTACGGTTGGATACAAATAATATTGCTCTACATTCGATTGTTAGGCACTGTTTTGTTCGGCTGGGTTTGGTAGAATGTCTTCGAATACCTTTGCATAGTTAAGTGAAGTTTACCCTGGGAGTTCCGTTCCCATGCAATAATTGAAAGCGCTGGCGATTGCCCGCAGAAGAATCGAGACCCACTTACTTCCCGTTGCAGGTCTCATCCGCGCAATCCTCTCTCCAGTTAGTGTTTTTCTCTCAGGCACGGCTCCTCTCAGTTGAATTCAATAAACAACCACTTTTCTCAAAGGTGGTCTCCTTTTCATGCCATTCGCCCTTTAGAGGATGATCCCAAAGAGACAATGTTTTGCGAACGGCTGCGAATCGTCGCCAATTTAGCGCATTCCCCCGAGGATATGCAAATGAGCCCATATCATTTGATTAGCCCAGCCCACAATTTGGGCTGTCAGCGGAGCGGTGAATGCCAATTGCGCACAAATCTTTTCAACTCGGCGGCTCATCCATCATCTTCGGTTGCAACAATGCGTCATGGTTATTGTAATCTCATGGCCGACTAAGTGATCCCGGAAGTGGGGCACGTGGGAAATGGAAACTCTGGAATTTTGCCAGTTTGAGATTTAAGTTTAACGGTAAAGGCTCTAAATTGAATACAGATGTAATTTTCATATGAAACCACTTGAAACTTCGAAAACTTTTTCATTCTTTCACTCTCTCTCTCTCTCTTTGTGTCTCTCTCGCTTTCTTTCTCGAAAATACAATAAGAATTCAATCAAGAACCGGCTCGAACTCTGCAAATGCCAACGATCTTTTTACATTTTTTGTCAAATTTTTCAGTTTATTTTTCAGGGCTGTGCATTTTTAACTTCCCATTTTGTTTGTTATTTATTAAAACTTTCAAGGGATTTATCTCTTTTCCACAGTTGAAATGTCGAATATTTTAAAATAAGAATAGAATACTCAGCCAACCTGTGGAATTCAAATCGAAAAACGACTATTGGAAACCCCTCGTGAAAAACAATCAAGATAATCTTCATTAAAACGAAAGCTATTTTCAGACTTCCTCAGTTTCCAGCTTTCATGTTTCGGAAAATGTTTAAAACATTTATGTGAGAGCCAGTAAAAACTAATAATTCCACTAGAATGAGAATGTTTCGTTTAAATTACACACTAATTTGAAACACCGCGTTTTGAGAAAATCTCATTTGAAATATTCCATGTTTCGGTAACAATGTAAACCTATTTTTGTGTGAAGGCCTGCTGAAACTAACGATTCAGCTAAAATCAGAATGTTTCCGTTAGATTGCCCACCAATTTCAAAAACAGTGTTTTGAGAAAACCATCCAGTTAGCCAATCAACAGTGTAACAGTTTTCCTACTTTTCACGTTTCCTCAAAAATATGTCTTCTATTGTTATCGAAGTGCACTTATTCCAATAATAGGAAGAGACAAGTCCCGTTGTTCCTCTGTTATTGTATTGCGGCTCACGGGGCTGCAATGATTACGTAACGACGTGCGGAGGTCACCGGGTCGTTTTTCCAGCTGGTCGCCAGACGTCCCCAACTTTCCCTGTTTTGTTTCTTTTTGGTCCAAAACGACTCGCCCTTAAGAAAAGCCAACTTTATCTTTTTTGAAATAGTAAAACTTATCTAAACTTGCTTTGGATGCCACTTTTCTAATCGTTGCTCTTTTGAAATTACAACATAAACTTAAAACTTGCAAAAGTTTATTTCCTGAACATTTTATCCCCAAAGTCGCCCTTGGGAACTCCCCTCAGCCTGCCACACACACGCAGCCATTAACATAGTGTGACTGGGCACAATTAGTGGCCGTATTTCGCGCTGCTCGAGTGGGTAGGCGGGTCGGACCGCGCGCCCCGCCCCCCGGTGTTAATCCTCTCCCAGAGCATTGATCCGCTCTCTGATTCCTGTTTACCCAAACAATTACCCAGAGATCCACTAATTGCCACCAACCGACCCCAAATCCGCCTACCTTTTTAGCCGGCGGGCATCAGCCGCCAAGCCAACTTGTTTTGACCACCGACCACTGTGCACAGGGAGAGAGTGGGGGAGGGCGGAGTCGTACAGCCGACTTTGTTTACTGAACTTTATCCCGGTCATCAGCCTCTTGTCCACCAATTTCCTCTTTATTACGAGGATTTGGTCCCTTTTGGTCTTCTATGGAATTTTTTGTGTTTTGCTCTGTATTTCTTCCTGATTTTGAAGTTTATTTCAACGATTGGCACTGAAAACTGTGACTTTCAATTCAAAAGACTATCAAATTTTACGTTTTCCCTCAGAATACGACTTTTTGCACCAGAATTCAAAATTTCTTCACATGAAGCCATTCTGTATTTTGTTTCAAACAATGTTTTTGACGAAAACTCACCTTAACTTCTTTGTATTTTGGACTATTCCTGCTATTGGCGCCAAATTTTGAATTTCCACGTTGCCCGATTGATACATCTCATTACAATTTGTAAATTACAATTTTTTGAAGAGTTTTATTACATTGAGTCCTGAAGTTTAGCGGAAAATGTTTTGTTTTTAAAAACACCATTTGATTCGAGTTTGCAAGAAAATTTTTTGCAAAAGCATTCTTTTTTTGAATACAATTTGCAAAATTTGGAAAAATTGGAAAAAGGGAAACAAACAAAATTTTCGGTTTTGAATTTTTTCCAAAGCTAGTGGCTCTTTCAAATTTAGATATGTGCAATAAAAGTTTGACGAAACGCAAAAAACAATGGAGAGAACCAAACATAGGGAGAGAAAGATAGAAGAAAAGAGAGAGAGAGAGAGAGAGAGAGAGAGAGAGAGAGAGAGAGAAAGAGAATGTTTACAACAGCCAGGATTATCGCTATACCATGTTTTCCAAGGGCATCCCTCATCCAGAAATCGTAAGCACTTGATTTCTCCTGCAAATCCGCTCCAAATCCGTCATCCGCCTCTTCCCGCGGCGGAGACAAATTACACGTGTTATGCCTTGTGTTGGCACAAGCCTCGACTTGCTTTTTGCCGCGATCGTCGTAAAGTTAGTGCGGCTATTACGAAGAATCTCATGGGGCGGAATCACGGAGATTAGTGCGAAAATTTCAATGGCCCTCCCCTTGTTCCTGCCGCATCGCTGCCCGCCAGAGAGGCGATGTTTGTCTAATCCTTCCCGAAAAGAACCAGGGGACTCCCGAGCCTCGGCGACAACCGTCTGTCACTCACGCACGTCGTCTCGGTTGCATTCGAAAGTGCAGAGTGTTTTCCTCCGCGTACGCTGGTTCCTTCCCCCATCAGCAGCCTATTGCATTCATCTTTGTCGCGCCTCTGTCTATTTTTGAAATTCGCGCCCAGCACCCGCTGTGCAGACTACGCAACACAGCCGGCCTCTCCCATGTTCATCACGTCATCTGTCAGACAGGACTGAATTTGCATTTCAATTTAACAGAGACCTATTGAGAAATTGCGTTTGCCTTAAAATAGAATGAGCAATTTTAAAAAAAAGTTTTAGTCAGGAACTGACTCAGTTACACTCTTTTTCACATTTTTCACCCATTTAATTATGTTTTTTTTAAATTAATTTTTCTTTAAACAATTTTGAATTAAATTTATAAACAAAATTTAGCGTTTTATCAAAGAAATTTGCAAAAAAGGCATCCAATGGCCAAACAACCTTTTCGCTGATTTTTTTAACCTTTTTTGAATACAATTGTTTTTTTTGTTTTTTTACAAATTTGGTTTTTGAATATATAATTTTTTCAAGTGTAAAAGCTATAAAAATTTTTATAATTTTTGCCAATAACAGTGAAAATACATATTTACATTTTATAAATTAAAGGAACCATCAGCCTCCTTTTTTGAAAGGTCCCTTTTTATGCTAATTAGCCCTTCAAAATTAGCTTTTTTTCAACGCCGTTCTCGAAAACGGCTGTTCTCAAAGGGATTCATTAGAATATACAAATGGACAAATAAAACGTGGTCCTTATAAGTTACTGTCTAATATTTAAAAATTCTAATTTAATGAGTTTTAAACTTAAAATTGGTAATTTTCGAAATAATCACATTTTTGAAGCAATTAAAAGAATAATTGTTAAAAAATATTTGTAAAAAATAATTTTTAAAGTTTATTGGGCAAAAAAACTTATTTTCTTCTTTTTCCACTACCTCACGCCTATTTTTGTCCCCCTATTTCCTAATCTGCTCCCAGGTGTTTCACAACACAAATCAGGCTGCTCTCATTCGCAGCCGTTCTCATCCAGTTCCGTCCTTGGCTGTTGGTTTTCCTCTGACAATGGGGTAGTTATCGCCTTTGCGATTCGGAGGGGATCCAACACGCGCCATTTGGCCCTTCTGACCAGCCTCATTACCTCCCGTCTGGTGACCAACACACCTTAATCCGCTCTCTCCCACTCCGGGGCTCCGGTTTCGGGGTGTCGCGCGGGCGCGACTGTTACTTTCGCGTGGAGTTCTCGGTGATCGCCAGGTGCACCGGCGGAAAGAGATTCGTGATCACATGTGCCGTCCCCATTCCTACACACACGCACAATCGCCGCAGGTGCTCAACAGCTGGTTTTCCTCGGCCACCCCCATTTCACACCTCGTCGTTTGACGGAAACTTCGCATGAGACCCAAAATAAACCCCTTCCGCCGTTCTGAAACCTGGAATTGGCCAAAACTTTCCGTTTTTAAAATTTTTTTAAAGCATTTATTTTAAGAAAACCAACAATTCAAACATATCCAATGGTATGATCAAATTTGAAGTTTAATTAAAATAATAATTTTTACAATTTCAACAAAATTGTCTTAAATTACAAGAAATGTTTTGATTTAGACTATGTTTTTTTCCGAAATCTTTCTCAAAATTGAAAATCTGCGCCATAATTGTTTTTTTTCATTTTGAAAATGATAAAATTATATAAATCAGGTTTTAACTTCTGCATTTTTTGATTTGTTGACATTAAGGCCGCTTGGCGGTCCTGGGCAACCTTAGGCCGCTCATTAAAAGCAGAGCCCAAGGTTTGGGCCGCACAGCGGCCCTAAACGGCCTAAGGGCGACCAGATTCGGTATAAGCCATTTTGTAAACAGGTTGGAAGATCTGAGGAAACCTAAGGCCGCTCTGAGATTATACCATTTAGGCCGCTTGGCTCATTTAAAGTCAGCTTTCAAAAGATTCTGGCAAATTTTGGTGATTCAAAACTTTAAAAACTTTGGATATCCGTTCCAAACTTTCTTTCTTGAAGAGACGAAGAAAACTTTTTTTAATATAAAAAAAATGAAAATTGAAAAGTTTCTTTTCATGCGGCTTCAATTTTTCCCAATTTCTGATCTTTGCACGTTTTTGTTGTCCCTCGGCCGTTAGATTTACAATACCTCGCGCACTTAGCGCACTTTAGCTCGGGAGGTCGTAAATCACCCTACAGTGCCCTCTGGGTCACCGAAACCCTCTCCATCCATCACTGTTTTGCAAGTTGCCTAATGGCAACGGCGGAGCAGGCGGCGTCTCGTTTTTTTTCATTATGTTTATTTAAACCAGCGACTTCCCGCAGGCAGCACATATTATTCACCCTCAGTGGGCCATTGTAATCGCGCGTCCGTTCGTTTCGGAAATGACGGATGCCATCGATTAATATTCACACGTTACACCATCCCCGATCCCTCGATCATCTACCAAACCTCAGTGTTTGTTGCGCCAACAACACTTGTTTTCGCCATCTTTACATCTCGTTTTACGGATTTTCTCTGTCAATTTCGGGGTTTTCAGAGCTGGCAGGCCGATGGAAGAGGAGTTGAAATGCGGCCTGTGCCGGCGCTTCTTCGAAGACCCGTTGCTTCTCAACTGTGGACATTCTTTATGTAGGCCTTGTGCTGTCAAGGTGGGTTATAGTCCGGGTGGTCGCGGGGAGGTAGTATCGGATTCCCATTCCGACAATCCCATCCCGGGCGAGAGCCGTACACGCACTTCGCCGCGGGCAAAAAGGGCAAGAACACGTGTAATGGTCCTATACGGATAGCTATAGTGGAATTACGACGCATGGTGGTATGAGATTGAGATTTTGGAGATACCGGGGGGACAAAAGAACAAAAGTTCGCATACAACTAGGTTAAAACTTTGCGCATAAACATAAAAGTGAAGGAGTTTTAAAAGCGAATTTCAATTACAAAATCTGATTTAATTTTTTAGCGTATTTCTTTTATCAAAAACTATAAATGTTTGATTTGTTGTTTTAAATTGAAAAAAATGCTTAAAATATTAAAGTGAGTCTATGATTAAAATAACAAATCTATTTAAAACCACAAAATTTCCATTTTTTTGAGCCACGAAAACCAATCAGTATTTTTAAAATAAATGTTTAAAAAAACTTAAAGTTGTTTTTATTAAGTAACATAAAATCAACTAGGAATCAGCATTTTCTTTTACAAAAAAAACTATTTCATAATAAACCTTTGAATTCAAATATTTAAAGGCGCATTCAATTGACCATTTCGGTGCGGCCTTGGTATCTTGAAAACCGCCATTTCCAAACCTCCCAAAAGCGCTAAACTACAAAATTCATACTACATTTTCAGTCTCAACAACCTTCCTCCTCCTCAGCTACCAGACCCTGTACTCCTGGAACTAGCGCTCCTACCCCCACTTTCAATACCTCTTCTCCTTTGTCTCCTCAATGTAGCAGTGGTAAAACTCCTCACAAAATTAAAACAAAAAGGTGTTTTAGGTGCTTCTGATAGTATCTCCATCTGTGTTTCTGACGACCACGAAAGTGACAAACTCTCTGTTCTTTCGGAGACGGATTCTGGTGTTGTAGTCTGCGGACGACGTAAGTAACTTTGGAAATTTTGCAAGTAAAATGTTTCAGAATCCCGTCCTTCTTCCATCATCGGAACTCCTAGGCTCCTCTCTATCCTCTCTCCATCGACCAGTGGAGTTCAGGTCCTTTGTGGTAAGCCGTTTTCCTAACTCCACAAAAAAATGGTTTCAGTGGGCTGCCAGAAAACCACCTACTTCTCTGATGAAGCCTCCCTTTCCTCAGCTCCGACTAACCTCGCCTTGGTCAACGTGTTAGACCGCTACCTCTCTCAGCACCCTCAGCATCAGAAACCTCAAGAAGAGCCTACCCAACATCCGAACTGCCAATTCTGCGAACAGGGACAAACTCCAGCTTCTGTAGTCTGCGAACAATGTGAAATCTACTACTGTAACTCTTGTGTGACCTCTCTTCATCCGTCTAGGGGACCATTGGCGAAGCACAACATTCTTCCGGCCAATCAGAGGTACGTTATTGAATCTGAAACTTTGAAACGTAGCCGAAACCCGTAAAAGATAGGATCTTATGTATGCTTTTCAGACCCGCGAATGGAAAAGCCAAAAGGGAAGCGAAGTGCCCTTCCCATCGTCAGGAGGTCCTTTCGATGTACTGTGTCCCCTGCAAACTGCCCGTCTGTTGCCTCTGTCTCCAAGACGTCCGTCATTCTGCCCACGACGTCCAATCACTCGCAACCACCTGCAAATCCCATAAGGTGGGTGTTTGAAGAGGCCGTGAATGGGACTCATTATAGCAACGCAATATGCCCCCATATTGCTCGGTCATTTCGGCGGTAGGGTGTGAGGATAAGGCGCCTCTTATTAGCAAAGTGCGCAGGGCCCGGTGGGGTGTCCATTTCGCACATGAGCGCACAGGTAAACAATTTGGCGCACCTCCAATTAGGGAGGGCGTCCGGTCGGATTAGAGAGGGCCTTCCTGGATTCCTGATGACTTGCGCATCCACCATTCAGGGGGTATCCCATAAGTGGGGGTAAATCTGCTCGATTAGGAACAGTCCTTTAAGTTTGGAGGAACTGATGTATCTATCTTCGCATAGCCTAGGCTACTCTCCCACGACCAAAAAAAACTGAATAACAACTTCCCACATTCCTCAAGCCGGCGCCCAATTTGGGCAATACTAGGGGCTAATCTCAATCGGGCTTGGCGAGTAATGAAGTGCGGCTCTTCTTCCTATGGCTCAGCAGAAAACTATACGAAATAGATTAGACGCCACGGCGCTAATTGGCCCCCGGGGTTCGCCCGTATAGCGGACACAAGAGGGTCGGCTTGTGCACTTTTACGAGGAGGAGACTCGCTGCTGTCGGGAGGCTAACAAGGGCTGTTAAGACGACTTGCCGATTCACACTCTGAGATGACAAGTGCCCGCTAGATATGCAGAGAGGGAGGACACGTCCTCCCTCTCGATTAGAGAGTTTGATTCTTACAAAATTTTGTTAGTAAGCGCGCTCCATGGCCAATCTAACTATAACCGCGCTCCAATGCTAAATCATTGAAAAGCTTCGCAGATGTGCCTAAAACTTTCATACGTAGATTTTCAAAATGTAGTTTTATAAACAATAGAAAGAAGACATTTGAATTTTGTGATTTGCGTTGGAGCACGAAAAGTCACCGGTATCCGCGCTCTATTGCACATTCACAGAAACAAAGATTCAAAACTTTGTAGATCACTTGAAATTGCTCAAAAACCGTTGACTATAATAGACTTAACCTCATGAACTCCACTACTTCAATGTTTAGCATTGAAGCGTAGTTATGTTTCAGTAGACACCGCTTTAATGCCAATTTTCAGCAAGAATTTTCAAATGAGATTTTACTTGTGTTTTGGGTTGCTTAACTGACGTTTTCTTAGAGTGTTGAATCCAGAACGTGCCATAGTTTCTCTGTTGCAATCCAACATATCTCAAATACTTATAATTGAGTAATCTCTTTGGCAAACACTTGTGCCCTTCCCAACTCCCGCGATTCGCCCAAGTTCCAATTACCCAAGTAACTCAATCCGCTGAGGATGGAATAATTGACCCTTGCGACACTTATCCTCCTGTAACCCAAGCCCTCCGAGAGGAGAGGTTGGCTACTCGGGGTATATCATGCCCGCTGTGACAGCCTGCTCGCTTGTTGATAGTGATAGAGCCGCGTTTTCTTGTGTAACACGCGAAACAATCAACACCCCTTCTCGTCCTTCCCAGAAAATGTTTACCTTGCAACTATAAACAAAATACCGCCTCGAGGCAATTCCTGAATGTGAGTGTGTGGCTTTTGCCGTCGACAACGAGCCCCATTAACGAGGTCCTTTCGCTCCACTGCGCCATCAGGACCTCATTGCCGGCGGGAGTGGAAGGGAACATGATAAGACCTCCCACAAGTTGTAAGGCAGGGGGGTCACCGAGGTTCAGGGGGTCGTATATCGGTCGCAATTCGCGCGGTTCCTTTGCGGCTGACAGGTGTGAGTTGGATTGCCTTGTCGTCGCCGCGGTGTAATCGGAAGAACAAGAACAACTGTCCCAATCACTTCCACGCCGCTAACGCGGAGGGAGGGCAAAAAGTCCCACAAAGGGGTTGTCGGGCCGCCACAATTCGGGTCAGCTGGAGGTAAAAAGTGGAAAAAAGAGGCACCCGATATGCTTTCGGAGGAGATGCAAATCGGGCTTGGGAATGGGAAAAGTGAGGGGACACCCCCCGTTTTGACGATTCTCTCTCTCACTCTCTCTCTCTCTCTCTCTCTCTCTCTTTCTCTTTCTCTTTCTTTTTCTCTTTCTCTTTCTCTTTCTCTTTCTTTTTCTCTTTCTCTTTCTTTCTCTCTCTCTCTCTCTCTCTCTCTCTCTCTCTCTTTCTCTCTCTCTCTGTATCTCTATATCTTTGTCTCTCTGTTTCACTGTCTCTCTGTTTCTCTGTCTTGTCTTTCGGTCTCTCTATCTCTCTGTCTATCTGTCGCTCTCTCGCTATGTCTCTGTTTCTTTTCGTCTCTATCTCTCCCTCTGTCTCTTTGTCTGGCTGTCTCTCTGTCTCTATATCGCTCTTTATCTCTGTTTCTCTATCTCTTTGCTATGCATTTTATAGATTCTAATCCTCTCTCCCAGACACCTCTTAGCCTCGTAATCATAACCATTAACCATAAATCCTGTAAACAGAGTTTTACGAGCAGCGCGCGCCTATGACACTGTTTATGTCGGCGCCTTTTGTGGCGTAAACAGTACGTGGCTAACGAGCTGGCGCTAATCCCACCGGAAGACGCCTGTTTGGCCCCGAACACCCCGAGACACCCGACACCCCCTACTCGGACACACAAAGCCCCGGCAGAAACTATAGCCGCAGCACAAATGAAGCATCGACATGCGATACGCTTCTGGTAATTGAGACAGCGCAGAGGTTGCGCTTCCGAGGTGTTCCGGGAGTATCCCACGGGGTGATGTCTGAGGGGATAATTGGTAACAAGAGGGAAGTCTAGTTAAATTACGATAAGGCCAAGAACAAGTGCCAAGTCGGTTGGATTACGGTATGGTGATGTCTAAATCTGACCTCATTTCAAAAAAGGACCACCGGTAAAAGTGGACCACCAAGAGAGCGGTCGAGACCAAGACGTATCAGTATTCCCTCTTTATCGTTTGAACCAGCAAAACAAGGGTCTCTTTCCGAACCACCCAGGCTTCAAGACCTCCCAGAAATTTTGGGTAACGTAATTGTGCTAATAAACGATTAGGGTGACACTTATCGCTTGGGCGGTCCATCAAAAAAGCCCACCTAGGTGGCTCGGAGTCCTTCTCACTCCTCGATTACCTCGTGTGCGGTGTTATTCTTTTTGCGCCGGTCGGTGTCCAGCTGCGCCCAGTTGTGGCAGACGCCCCGACGCCCCCGTAAATTCTCGAGCCATTTGTGCTATTGTAGCGCGATTTATGGCAGAGAGATTTGTCGGTGAGGGGTCAGCGGCGCCTCCCGCTGCCTGGCGCAAATTCTTCGGGATGCTTTTAGCTCCAGGGTGTTTTTCCAAAGCAGGACGGGGGAAGCAATTATTCAAGTCGTTTTGCCACCACTCTCTGCAACGGCGACGGAGAGGGACACGTGTGCTTTACGGCCAACGGTTGTCATGCACGGGGAGTGGGCAAAAAGGAGTCGTACACGCTTAACGCGCACATAAATCGCTTACCGACGAGCCATCAGCGGAAGCCTGGGAGGTTCGGGTAGGAACGGGGGGTTGCGTATAAACCAGGCCAAACACTTAGAGTCATGTGTCAAAAGTGACTCTAGAACTAAAACTACAGGTTTGGGCATTCTGCCAACCTTTCAAGGTTCCTCTTTTATTTGATCGCCAGCTCCTGAACTTCAAATGCTTCTAGTTTCGAATTTTTGGAATTTTATGGGGCCCTTTTCCCGCGTTCCATTATTTCGCTGTTTTACAGGCTACAAAGTTTACCAAACATTATGTTATACTTGGAGACATGGCAAACTCCAAATAGAAAGAAACGGCTCTACTTATAAGGCCATTGTGTTTTGTGTTTTCCTCTTTTGAAAAGTGTTATATGAGAAAGAGACCCACTTTCCGTATAAGTAGAGCAATTAGCAAATTTATTGTCGTTTGAAGAAAAATGCGTTCCATCTTTTTCTGTATTTTGTATCATACTTTCTCTGTTGATAGCTAACTTTTGTAAGCTACACTGAATATTTTATGAATTTAGCACTTTTCCATCACCGAAACCGCATTTTTATTTACGCCAGACGAACAATGTTACTGCGGCTTTTCTCATTTTTCTTTGTCAGACTACGATACGTCTCCTTGTCGTAATTTTAATCGTCAGCTGTGTTTGTACTCATTTCTCGATCATGCCTCTTCCGCCGTCATTCTCCTCCTCATCCATCAGACGAAGGCGACAGCCCTGATATCGCCATGCGTCAATGTTGTCGCGCAGGAGAGCGGCAGCGCCTCGGCGCCGTAATGCATCGCGTGGCCGTGGAGGTGTGTGGCTAATCGTCGTCCGGCTGTCAGCAATGAAAAATCTTTGAGTAATTAGGGATGCATATGGCTGGCCATCTGGCGCGCGGGGGGAGCAGCTCGAGCGAGCGGCTCGCAAAGGTGCGCAGCTGCCTGGTTGCGCAAGGGATTGCCGCGCGGATAAACACGAAACGTCGGGAGTGATGGATGTCGCATCTTTTTATGGATTCATAGAGGACAGATAACCTGGCAGACGGAGGCGCCGCAAAGACCGATGGCCGCCGAAGGATTACGTACACTGAGGAGTAACTAACAACTCCGCAGGGAGGTCGCAACTAGGGAACGAGGAAAGAATTAGGTCTTTATCACTTTTGTACGTTCTCACATTCACACTGTCACACGGTCTAACTGTCTCACGGTTACTACCATACTAAGACACTCGATCTGTGAAACGCCGACTCAAGGTCTCATTGCCTCACAGTTTCACTGTCTCACTCTCTCACAAGTTGTCCTTTCTAGTAAAGGTCTCACTACCACACAGTCACACTGTCTCACTATGCAAGTAGCTTGCTGTAATCCTGCTCCATCATTTCAATGGCACATTACCTCTCCTCTTTCTTTCTTTCTTTCTTTCTTTCTTTCTTTCTTTCTTTCTTTCTTTCTTTCTTGCTTTCTTTCTTTCTTTCTTGCTTTCTTTCTTTCTTTCTTTCTTTCTTTCTTTCTTGCTTTCTTTCTTTCTTTCTCTCTCTCTCTCTCTCTCTCTCTCTTTCTCTATGTCTATATTGCTTAAACTCTCACTTTTTTCTGTTTCTTTTTGTCTATCTACCTATAATTTTGAACTCCCTTTATCTCCTCTCCTTTCTCTTTTTTTCTCTCTCTCTCTTCTCTGTATGTGTGTTGTTTTCCTCATTTGTATTTGTGGCTGTCCCCCACTTTTAACAGACACTTCTTTTCCCTAATTTTTCTTCCAAAACAAACTAATGAATTCCTAGGCCTCTCTAACGAACAAACAATCCTCTTGTCTCCAGCAACAAACAAACTCCTAATTTCCATCCGCAATAGATTCGTCTCCTCTCTCTGTGTACACTTTCGGCCACCTGGGGGCCCAGCAATTATGGGTTCCTCTAACGAGAAGACCGGAATCCGGCGGCCGCAATCCAATAGTCACCGGAAGTCGAGGGGATTGACTCCGGGTAGTACGTCAGCCAAGAGGCAGATCCTCTGAATTTCAATGTGGTGGCAGCTGGCTGGTCGGTAATTAGCTGTTAAATACCGAACGGCCGTTCCATTTGTCACAATGACTGAGAGGGCAGAAGGCGCGAGAATGATGTTTCCTGTTTCAGACTGAGTTATCGTCGACCCTGCAACAGCTGAGTGAGAAGGCAAAGGCTGCTACTGAGGAGATTGGGAGACTGAAGCAATTGAATGATGTCATCAATGTAAGTAAGAAAGGTTCAAACTCAGGGAAATGTTCGGTCCAAATTCAAGAAATCTCAAATAAGAAACCATCGGCAAACATTGTGGCGCAAAATTGTGCAAAAGAACATTTAAACACAAAACATATAATACCCTATTCAAAAGGAAGGAATGAAACCATGTGGTGTTGGCTAAACAAAAACTTTGGAAAGAAGTTGGGTTTTCAGTTCTCATGAAACTTTATCACATTGTCTATCGTAAAAAATAACCAACTTTTCGTGCAAAGTCAATTATTAATATTTGAATCCAAGGAATAGGTGCTAGTTTTGATGAAACTCGATTTTCAGCATTTCAGTTGAAACCCCCATAGTATAGTCATTTTCATTTCGACTAAACGATAAACCATTAAAAAAACCGTGAAAAGCTTTGAAAAGTAACTCTGAAGTTGTAACAAGAGCAATTGCGAAAATTTCCAATGGAAAACATCTGAACACTTGTTTCGATCCCTTAAAGAAAAGCCTATGTTTCACTCATGCTGTTTTGTTGACGTGAATCAGGTGAATAGGTGAATCAGGGCGTGCTTCCTTTGTGCCAAACAGGAAACACTCAAATAGATATTGCATTAGTCACAAAACCAAAGGGAATAAACAATACTGCCCATGTGAATCAACTGAACTAAGGAAAAGTTTGAAGAATTCAAATTTGAAATTTGAAATTTGTATTTTCGCTTTCAGAGCAACTGCAACGACTTCAAGTCAATGGTTTGCATCCAAGTGGATTCCTTGATTGAACAGCTCCAAGCCAGGAAGGAGGTTCTGATGAAACATGTTGATGAACAAAAGGAACTGAAGGTTTAAAAACCTAAAATAACATTTAAATTGGGTTTTCAGAGACGTGGGCTTCGTGGACAACTCCATCGTTGTACTTCCAAACTCGCTCAAACCACCGCTTTGATCCAATTCTGCGTCGAGGTCTTGAAGGAACCCGATCCGGCGACCTATCTTCAGGTTGATTTTTCAGTACTGAACTTGACAATTAAAATTTATTTCAGATTTCGAGTGCCCTTCTCCACAGATCAAGCAGCCAAGAATTCTTGTGGCACAAGCAAATGAAGACCAAGCCTGAGGTTGATCCCCAATTTGTGTTGAACCTCGATACAAAGCACCTACAGTATGCCCTGCAGACCCTAGAATTTGCTCAACTCAAAGGTACTTCCAACTTTTTTAAAGCACACCGGTTACTAACACTTCTCATGTGTGTGTATTAGCTGTCTCTGTCCACCTTCTCCTCCTTTCCCTCATCTAACTCTTTTAGCCAGTAGCACGTCACGCGTGAGGGGCGATTCGTCCAGAGGTATGCCAGGTAGTTGTGTTGTCTAGCACCCCACAATCTTGCACCATCGCACTTTAGAATCTTTTGGAAATTTTAGCTTTAAAAATGAGTTTTTTCAGTTCCTTCCGCTCCAATCATCGACACGTCGGAGTGTTCAGCTGAGAATAATTCGGTTACTGTAGTTTGGAGACCAAGGGCTGATGGAAGTGCAATTGATGGATATGCCCTGGAGATTGATACTGGCAGAGACGATGGAATGTTCAAAGTAAGAGAAGGAGATTGAAAAAGAAAACAGAAAATTTGAAACAACTTTGGAAATCAGAAGTCAAGATACAATCTTAAACCTGTTAAAAACTAAATGCCGCCCGAATATGATCAGAAACAGAAATTTAAAACTTACTTTTTATCGACCTTGTTTTAACTGCTGAAAATTGAATTGTAGTTTACTCGGTTTTCATTAAAAAGAATACAAGCGTTTCAAGGAGACTGAAGCAGTCATTAGCCTTCTAGAACAAAAATCCACTTTTTTGACTGAGTATCATATGAATTCACCTTCCTCGCAATGAAGCAACAACATTTGGTTGAATGGCATTTTCACTTTTTTGGCTTCACACGAAAAAAAAGTTCTGAAAAAAGGTTTTGAAAACGGGCATATTGTAATTTATCAACACGAACTTGAAATCTGCGTTATGACGTCATAACTGAAAGGTCCCCCCTTAGGCCCTTGTGTCGAACCTGAAATGATCGGTAGTTGAGCGTTGTCGTCATTTAATTACCGTGATAAGAATAGTCATACTACGTGATAACGTCTTTTCGGAGTACGTACAGAACAATGTGATCTGTCGTGTAACGAAAACAAATATGAATCACGAGGTTCATTTCAAGCAACAAAGTATTTTATTTTAAAAAGGCCATCATAAGCTAAAGTAGAGGCCGAACATAGTCAAGTTTGATTTTAACTTTGAGCTAGAATCAAACCTTTAAACCTAACTTAAGTTTTTAAATATTTTCCGTGTTTCAGGAGGTGTATTCCGGTCCCGACGCGATCTGTACCATCGATGGCCTGCACTTCAACACCGTCTATTCCGCCAGGGTTAAGGCCTTCAACGCCGCTGGAGACAGCGAGTACAGTGAACCTATTTGCCTCCAAACTGCTCAAGGTACCCAACATCTGAAAATGTTCTCAATCTTTGAATTTCAGTTGCCTGGTTTCAATTGACAAAGTCCCAATCTCAGCGCGACATGGTCCTCAGCAACGAATGCTGTTCCTTGAGTGGTTCTACCCTGGAGTACCGTACTTGTTTGGGTTCTATCGCCTTCTCTAAGGTAATTGACCATCCGTTTTGAGTCTATGAGGGCATTTTCAGGGAGTTCATTACTGGGAGGTTACTGTAGATCGTCATGAAGGAAACGCTGACATCGTTGTTGGAGTCGCGCAGCCTGCGGTCAACCGGAATGTGATGCTAGGTTGGTCCCCTTTCCATTTTCTCTTGCTTCAAAGGCCGCGTGATTAGTAGCGCAATTGACTGCTCTAAAAAGCTATGAAAGTGCCAAGTGTGCGTGAGCGATGGAGGGGTTAATTGCCTTGGGTCAGTGTGACTGAAAAAGCAGAAGTGCTTGTGTTTTTGTAGTCTGTACGACTACAATAATGGGTTCCCTGCACGGAAGCGGGTCCATTAGTCCAGGTTGATAAGAAGGGTAGTAAAATGATTGGAATGGGAAGAATGAGCTTTACTTAACACAAAAAATGTGATTTTCTCATGTTAATAAATTTGAAGCAACGATAAATTGAAAAGATTAATTTGCAATCTGTAAAATTTGTAATTTGTAATCAAAAGAATACTAAGAAATTAGGTAAATGTGTAATTGAGAGATCTCAATTTGAAAAAAAATAAACAATAAAAACATTTGGCATTAAAAATGAAGTTCTTGGAAACCAGTCCCTCGAAAACGGAGAATGGTTTTCAAATTGAAATTGCTATGCATTTTGTAGCGGAAGTGACGTTTGTTTGCGGGAGTGATGTGTGAATTTACGATTTGATAGGTTTCAAAATGACGAAGATCAAAAGCCAGCTTTGTAATCCGGTCTAAAAGATGAAAAGGGCATTTAAAAAGCTGAAAAGTTCAATTTCTTACAGGGTAAATTAAGTATTTTGACTCGATTTGTATAGAAAAACTTTAAACATCAACAAAACTATAAAGTTTTTGTGAACAACAAAAAATTTTTTAAATAATTTTTTGCTTAAAAAACGATTTTTCGGTTGAAAATTTTGGAAACTTTGGTTTTCTTGTTATTCTCCAAAGTTTCAGATTATTTAAAAGTTCTTAATTAATTTGAATTAATCGATTTCAATATGCGTTTTCTTCTTCTTTTTTGTCATCAAAGCTGAATTAGAACGAAGGTTTAATTATAACTTTTTAAACATTTTGCAACCTTGAACACGATATGCAACAAAAATGCATTTTAACAAACTTTTTGTATTTGAAAACGTTATATCTGCTAGAAAAACTCGTTTGTTCTTTTTAAACTGAGAATCACATTCATTTAGTCAATTGTTTGCCCAGACTGAAACTGAATCCTCTTTTTTCAGGAAAAGATCTTCACGGCTGGTCTATGTACGTAGATGGGGAACGATCCTGGTATCTCCACAACGAAACTCACCACAATCGAGTTGCCGGAGGAATCACGCGTGGATCTGTCATTGGAGTGAAACTCGATTGTAACAGAGGGACCCTTGAATTCACCATCAACGATAGGAAACGAGTCTATGAAAAAGACGTTTTCGCCTTTAGGTACGAGTTTCAGAATATAAACTAAAAGAAAATGTTTTTAGGAATATCCCCCGAGGACTCTACTATCCCGCTTTCTCTGTAAACTGCAATGCCTCGATCACTGTGCACACTGGCCTCTGCCCTCCCTCTCCTTCCCCAGATTAGGCCTCCAGAAGAAGGGACAGTATTACACAAAACGGGTCTCTGTGCCCGATTTGGTGCCAGTTGTGTGGTTCCGTCGTGTCATCGCAAATAGACTATTTCTATCTCTTCTTCCTGCCACTCTCTCCCGTACTTCGTCAAACCGGTACCCCGTGCTGCTACTCAGTTTATGTCTGTGTGCAAATCATATTGTCATATTCGCGAACAATAAAGCGATCATACTCTTAAGAAACTGTGTTGTTAAAAGTGAGTGAGGGTTGATGCCAATGCAACTGAGCCTGACAAAAAAAGTTGAAAAGAACTACAATCGAAAACAAAGAACGTAGTTGAGACCACTAAAACCATTACGGACATAATGTGGTAGCCAAAAAGAACTACAATTTTAAGTATTTTGTACACTTTCTGGTCTCACCTGAAAAAATGTATTGTTTTAGTTGATAAACTTTGAATTTTGAATTAATGGTAGATATTTATTATATGTATAGATAAAAAGTTTACAAAACTGAACTTTTTAAAATTTCTGTTTCGGCAACGTAATTATGGCACCTCTTTGCAGCTCGCGGCTCTTTTTGTGAAGCTGTGTGAAGCTCGCGGCTCTTTTTGACTTTTTTGCGTTTTTCAGGCGAGAACAGTAAAAAATCGAAAGTGAAAACCAACAAATCGATAAACCGATGGAGTATGCATAAACACCGGGATGGAATGCCCAAAAAATGGCATTTCAGGTGCAGATTTCTCCGAAACTATGCATTTAACCGATTTACATCTTTAATTAAAGTTAACGTCAAAAAAGTCCCTGACGTTCATTTAACCCCGAAAAGTCGTTAAAAAACAGTTTATCATTCTTGTTTTAGAAAATAAGCCTTTTAAAACCGTCTTCCACCCGCAAGTAAAATTTATTTTCAAAATCGTGTTTTTTTTCTGAGATAACAGTTTTGGAAAATCAAATAGTTAGAATCTTCATTTGACTCTAAACAGGGTTCACGTTTTGCATTATTATTTACTTTTTTTAATGCTTAGTTTTACACTTTTATCAGCGGTTTTCGATAAACCACTCTACATAGTGAATAATAGATATTTAAAATCAAAGCGTGATAGAAATATTCTGTCCTAACAAAATAAATGCAAATTGGTTTTGTTTGGTTTCGGTATATACCACGGTTTAGGCAACAAACTTGTAATAACACAATGTTTATTAAGCAAGTTTTTCAGTAAAATTTTGGGGAAATTCTGACGGTTTGTAGCTTCCTGGTTCAAATTTGCAAGGTATAAGCCATTTGATTCATTTCAAGGAGGTCACTGAACTAATGAAATCAGCCACGTTCTGGTAAATATTTTTAAAAAAAGCGACGTTTTTGCGTTATATATTTTTTTAAGACACACCACCGCCTGACTGTCCCACTAAGGCAAACAGCTTAGTTCAGTCCATAAATGTTCAGTCCCTTTTGATAAGAATCTCGCAATCTTTGCGACTCCTTATCTTTGAAACACTGCAAAGCGCGTTCTTTGTTTGCCTGCTCAGACGCTGCTAATTCATTTTCCGAAATTATATTTCTGCGGGAAGGAAAACATTCTCTACGCGAGTATACAAAACACGAAAGATCGCGAGAAACACGGTCACAGGCAAATATTGGATACTCGCACAGGTGACTTGGGACAAACATACAAACGATATTGGCTGATATTGCAACAACAAAGGTGTTTTTCGCATCAAAGTATCATGGGAATCCACATACATAGACATAGATACACGCACACACACACATGCACGCACGCACGCACGCTCACATACACACACATACACACAGTTCCATACACAACATACACATTGTGTTAATAACACTTTTATGGCATACCAGGAGCATACAACTAACATCCACGAATTATCGAAGTCACAAACCACTGTCAGACCCTCATCGATCTTGGTGTTTTAGAATAACCACCCCACGAAAGAGAAAAGCGGAAAAATTGTACGCCCTGCAAATTGGAGGAGGGGAATCGTTTTCTGCAAAAAACACAGTTTTTCTAAAAGAAGAATAAACAAATCGAAGACGATACTGACTAAATGCAGATTTCCTAGAAAAAAATTAAGATTCTTTCCATTATGAGGCAAAACTGCTAAACAAACAAGTCTATTGATTGTAATGTGGTTATTAAAAATTAAATTTTAAAAAAACTCAGCATTTTGGTAAAGCAATGCAACGACTAAACTTTTTTTGTAAATTAATGTTGTCAGAAATACCTACAAATAAAATGTGAGCAATATAAACTTCCAAACATGCCGCATGTTACAAACATGTTTTATAAATGTTGTACAAAGGTAGATGGTTCTATCCCGGTAGGTGCACTTTGGGGAAAAATGTGTTTTTGACATGTTTATTTAACTGATTTCTAAATAAGAAATAAATTCTAACCAACAACGACCTAGAAAGGTTTACAAAAAAATCCATAAATTTCACCAGTTTTCGTCCTTTTTCAGTTCCCCCTTTTCAAAACCCCGTAACATTTCACAATCTCTCTTATCATTTATGTGCTTCAAAGTTTGTGCTTATCTGCTTCTCGATTGAAATGTGCCTCTTCTGAGAGACAACATTACGTCTTGGGAAAAATGGTCTTAAAATTGCATACTTTGATAATTTGATTTTCAATACCAACATAATTCCAGAACTTAAAAGTTTTGCTTTTGAAATAGATCCACATTACATTCAGGTAAGTGCACCAAAAAAAGTTCGGTATTTTAAATGTTGTTTTTAAAATTGCACTCGAATAGTTTATATCGTGAGTACGCTGTGCGATCTTCGGTAACAGGTGAAATTTCACATTAGTATTTTAATCCGTCAGCAATTTCAAAACTTCAAAAACAACAGTACACTCATTTTAAAAACCGGAACCAACATTTGTCATTACGGCAGACAAACAAACAGAGGTTTCACTGTGTAAAGTGCACTTTAGACGCTGGCTGGCAGAGTTCTTTGAAAAAAAACATCTTTTTGAATTTCTCTTTAGATTTCAACCACAATTTCAGAATATTTTCAGCATGGCCAAGCTCGAGATTCTGAGTCACTCATAATTTATATTTTCCGCTTCTGTCCCCATGATTGGTGTTGAAATCAGTGATTACTGAAATTCTAGCCGAGTGAGATCAAAACAGTTTTTCTGAAAACTCAGGTAAACAAGCGTCACTGTGGCCATGAGTAGGCTTTGAAAGACATGTGCTCAACGCAACTGGACAACCAGGAGCAGCTGAGATTTTCATTGACCTGCCGATGTAAACAGACAGAGTGTAAAGGACAGGTCGGGAGGGACGTGTGATATACGATGTTGAAACATACACGTGCAAAAACTAGGATTTGAAAAAAAGTTGTTTTAGATTTTAAAAATACAGTTTAAAACTAACAACAAATGATTTAAATATGTCAAATATGTTTCACACAAATGGTGGGGCCATAAATGTTGTTTTAGCAATTCATTTCCTTTTTTCAGTTTTCTCTCTTATTTTCTCACTCTCTCTTTCTCTCATTCACTCTCTATCTCTCTCTCTCACTCTCTCTTTCTCTCTCTCAATCTCTCTCTCTCTCTCTCTCTCTCTCTCTCTCTCTCTTTCAGCCTTGCTTTCTTATTTCTACTTCTCTCTTCTCATCTCTTTTTATCTCTAACCCCCTCTTCCCTCTTTCCCTCACACTCTCTTTTTCTTTTTCCATCTATTTTGTCTCAATAGTAGATTTACTTGCTTTTTGCTGGTTACTTATAACCGATTACGATATAATTATTTTTTTAAAGCCTAACTCTCACAAAGGGACTACTCAACAATTCAAACAGTTTTCACTAAAGTCGGCCTGTCTAAACGTGTGTGTAAAAGTACGTGTATATATGTGTATATGTGTGGTGTGTGTATGTGTGTGCGGGGGTTACCCTCAATTGTAGTTTGGTCTGCGAATCTGATTTATATTGTAATCTAGATTTTCGGATAGTTTTATTAGAATACTCTGGCAAAATGAAATATAAAGACAAATAATAAATTCTGGAAAACATTTATAAACTGTTTTTTTTAAGAAATAATCAGTTAGAAATTTTGTAAAATTTAAAGGATTACATTCAGTTGTCTCGGTTTCAAACTATTCTGTTTCCCGTTTTATCATTTTGCGTTGAATTTTCTCCATGAATTAAAGATTATCGTGTTTGTCGCCATCAAATCCGGCTTTGAGTTCCAGGAAATCTATTTCAGTTTTGAAAAATAGTTGATATCGATAGCATAATCCGCTCAAGTATGCGGCTTAGTCTCTCTGAGCACTACATTTACGTGCTTCGACCGACTTTTATCTCTGCCCGGCCGCGATTGCTTCGATTGAGATCGAAAGCAAACAAGTCTCGGCGGTTCACGGATTGACAGCGGCCGGATTGATCTGAATTGAAGGCTGGGAAAAGGTTCCAACTACCGTAATCGTCTTTTTGTTTCGGGAACAATGTCAAGACACAGCTGTTCGATTAGAAACAGGTGCAAGGCTTCTTTGAAGACCTGATTTTAGAGCAGCTGGCGATCGGAAATTAAATCCGAAAGTTCAGTGTATAGCGGCCGTGGCAGCAACAAATCAAGAGAACGGAGGAAACTTTGTTTTTCAACAGCAAAATAAAGGAACGTAAAGTTATCTCAAAGTCCTTCTTTTAAAGGCTACCCAAAATACGACCCCCAACTTTGAAATAGAAGCCGTAATCCAGCCAAACAGACTATCCTCTTCATCAACAGACAAACAATGGGATTTTCCTGTGACCAACATGATATCATAGTTGGTCTACGGTCCTACAATGATTGCACACCCTAGAAAACCAAATACCATACCAAACAATAGGTTGGCAAACAATTTGTTTGCCAAATAGAATGCATGGTCTTACTGTTCCGGTTTTGGGAAGTAGTACTTTTGAATCCATTGGTTTTTAGATTTCAAATGCTTAGAATTGAATTTTCCCACGATTTTAGAGCCAGTGGTCTATAAAACTTTCGTGAGAACCGGATGATCGTCAAAGAAGAAAGGGTTACGGTAGGAAACAGGAAGAAAATTTGAACACTCACACACACACTTTCACACACAACATTGGGTTTGATGTTTCAATGTTACAATGTACCCCCCAGAAGTAATTAATACCTGCAAGTTACACCCTTGTTTTCCGTGTCCCTCCGCGACAGGAATGTGTTCGAGGAGCATCCCAGGGAAGTAGTGTCTGTTGTGACACGTGACAGCCTCATTTGTCTTTGTCCGTGGACAAGGGGATGATTCCGCTTTTCTTCCCTCTCTCATTGACGCAAATTTGTCAGTTTTTCACAAGCCCGAGTTCAAAAAGAAAAATCGTCTTGGAGAAAAATAAACAACAATGTAATAGTGATTATATGAAACCAAGGGAGGTAAAATGGGGTTTCAATAATAAACTTCAATTTGAAGTTTGTTTGTAAAAAAAACAAGTCTAAATAGAATAAAATACTGAAAAAAGTTGTTAAAAAATTTTAAGCAAACGTTTCAAACATTTTTAATCGGGCATATATACTAACGTAAAACAGAATTTAAACTCGGCTGTGTGACAATTTTCGGTTGTTGAAAACCATATAAATTATCAATTAAAACTATTGAGTACTTTTTTTGTGACTTGAAACTTTGAAGGTTAAAAATTATTTAAACTAAATAACTATTGCGTGAAAAATATTCTCAAATTGGAAAAACCGAAGTGTCGAAATGTTTTAGATGAAAAATTTAAAAATTTTCCATTTTTGAAATTTATCTTTTCATTTTCAGGGTTTCAATGTTAGTGGAAAAATAGAAAATATCTACCACATACTAATTTGCATTTCAATTCGCCCATGTACTTTAGAAAGTTTGAGTAGTATAAAAATTTCGTGCATTCAGTGTTTTTTTCAATTTCCCTTTTTTGAAGCTTCCACCCGCATTTCGTGTGCTTTTATCTCAATGTTATCAGGTTTCCTTGGGATGTTCTAGTGCTCCCCAATCGATACTGCGTCCACGGGAATTTGCAGCCGACATTTCCGATAAACGTTTTATTCACAAATATGTATTCATATGTCATAATAATAAGCGGGATCGTTTTGTGTGTTAGAATAGAGATGGAGAGAGTGTTTATTTTGTGGAGACAAAATACGCGCCAAACCATATTCGTATAGTAGTGGGGTCTACATTGGCCGTAACGGAAGGGAGAGAGGGGAGGCTACGCAAGCGAGACTATACCGCATCGGGTGTGACGCGAGGACGCCATGTCGCAGACACCTCGCGCCACCTACAGAAGGCAAGTACGAGACAAAGTAGAGAGGACAAGCCCAATCCACTACTTGGAATTGTACACAGAGCGAAAGAGGGGGAGAATCAGGGAAGGAAACCGAAAGAGAAGGACGGACGGCGCAGGGAGCGCGGGTTCACATACACAATAAAATAGAGCAGTCAATCACACACACTTTACACAACTGATGACCGTTGGTTGGGGAATTAGACGAGATACCAGAGTGTGAATCCGTGGGTGAGACTTACTTGGTGGTCATCATCGTAACGAATTCTGGAAAAATCCAATTAAAACCAATAAAACTATGAATTCCCACCTTCGTAGTTAACCTGTCCATCTCCGTCGATGTCGGCTTCGCGGATCATCTCATCGACCTCCTCGTCCGTGAGCTTCTCACCCAAGTTGGTCATGACGTGGCGCAGCTCGGCAGCCGAGATGAAGCCATTGCCGTCCTTGTCGAAAACCTGGAAACAAGGCCCTTGAAAAGGGAAATGTACCCCAAAAATTCTTTTCTCCTTCCCGCCATGCATGTGTTGTGCTCGCAGACTAATTACGCAGCGCCGGGACTAATTAAATCAGCCGAAAAATGAATTGAATGGAAGACGAGTCCCCAAGGTAATTAAGCGCCCCGCAGCCGCCGGCGGCAAAGAGGGGGAAGAATGATATGCCACTTACCCTGAAGGCTTCGCGGATCTCCTCCTCGCTGTCGGTGTCCTTCATCTTCCTGGCCATCATGGTCAAGAATTCGGGGAAATCGATGGTTCCGTTTCCTGGAAAGGGAAGAAAATGTAAAATTTTAAAAGAAATGGGAATTACCGTCAGCGTCAACTTCGTTAATCATGTCCTGAAGCTCAGCTTCGGTGGGGTTCTGTCCGAGGGACCTCATGACGGTTCCCAATTCCTTGGTGGTGATGGTGCCATCACCGTCCTTGTCGAAAAGGGAGAACGCCTCCTTGAACTCTGGAAAAAGACAGTTTTTAACCGAAATTTCATAATCAATGCTGTAAAACCCTCTCAATTTGGTCATTTTACCCACTTAAAACTGCAACTTTCAGCCTAAGTTTTAATCTGCAGGCATCTTGTTTCCAGAAGCGCTTGTTTTGCAATTTTGAAACACTGCCCGAGTTCAAAATAAACAAATAACCGCAGTAACAATCAGTTTTCTGGAATGTTCTAACTAGAAAACAAGAATGTTGTCGAGAAGCACTAAACCTCACATTAATCAACAAAACATCTTTGTTTCTGTTGCCCACGTGCTAAAGTTTCGCTGTTGTTTGGTAAACAAAGCTGAATCCCAAATTTTTCATATTAAAGTGTGTAAATTTCGTAGTTGAATAAAATGTTGATCTCAAAATCTCGGAACGATCAAAATTACACACGAAGAACAAGTGTAATCCGGGTGGTCACGTTGAATATGCGGGTGGTCGCTATTGATTTTTACACAAAAAGCGGAAATCGTGGTGGTTTTAAAGGACAAACTAGATGAAGCGCATTGTTACGGTAGAAACTTATTTCAAATTTGAATTGATTTTGAAATTCAAAACCAATTTGGGAAAAATTTTTTGGTTGAAATTAAAAAAAAAAAATTTAAGTAACGATATTTTCGAAAATGTGTTTTCTCATTTTATCGCTTTGGGTGGTCTTGCTATAATTTGATTTAAATTTTCTGATTTTAATTAAAGTTAACTTAAGATTATCAATTAAAATTTAAAAAAAACTATTTTGCTAAAAATGTCAAAATGTGTTTATGAAGTTTGAAACGACTTATGTGTCTCATGTGAAACTTCATTACTAAAATTCTTAATGGTCCCTTTGGGTGCTCAATGGGTGGTCCCTCAATCTGGGTACCCCCTTCTATGGGTGGCCCCCCTCTATGGGTGGTTCCCTTTATGGGTGGTCCCCCTATTCACTCACCGGCGATCTGCTCCTCGGTCAATTGGTCGGCCATTGTGAAGTATTAAAGAGAAGAGATCGAAGCGAAGGTCTGAAAGAAGGCGAGTCGATTCGACGTCCGCTGCGGACCGAATGAGCCAATGCACTGGCAGGAGAGAGGGGCGGCGAAAGGGCCGAAGACAATTACAGGTATCGGTGCCGTGTGCGCGGTAATGACAATGCGTTATCGATCGCGCGGGCTCAGGAAAGCTGGGGCTGCGGGTGGGGGTGGGTGGCCAAGAGGCCACCACCTATATTTGACTCTACTATGTCGAGAGAGGAGGAGCGGTGGCCGACAATGTAATCCGATTACGGACTGAGCGTAGCGCGAACACGAACCACAGAGCGAAATGAGTCAGAAAAGGCGGGAAGAATGAGGAGCTCCGCGGTGGGCTTAACATACGCCCGATAACGTACCACCCGCCGCAAGTCATTAATCGTGCAATGCAATGCGCACGCAGTGCGCGGCGCAGTCGATAGCGGGCCCGATCTGATTACATATTAATGTCCGCTTACTCACACCTGATGCATAAGCGAATTTGTCTAGGGGGGGGGGGGTGCGCGCACACATGCATATTGAAACATTCTGGTAAACAGCATCGATCGATCCGGGCGCTGATAGAGAAATTTGTGTTCGGCGGGGGGGGGGGGGCTGTGGGCGATTCTCAAACATTCTCCCTTTCCGCTTCGCCACTGGGAAAATAAGGCTAGATATCGACCAGACGCAAACAATTTCCTAAGGAAACAATGATCAAAACACAAGAAAACAACCTAGAAAAGCGGTGTCCCTAGGGGGGGGGGGGTACCGGAAGAAGAAAAAAGTTGAGGCAACTAGTAATCGAAAGTATAGATGAGGGTCTCCATCTAACCATTGGGGCCGAGCTTTACACAACAAACACTCGATAATCCTCTTCGGAAAATCACGTGCAACTAGCGGAGAAAAAACTAACAGCCCCGAATTCGGCGAGGGGCGGGGCCGCGGCGCTGTGTGGCGCATTGGCGCAATGCGCGCGCACTGCGCCGCTGTTCGGCCGTTGAGCATCCCGGGGGGATTGAACGCACGGGCTATACGGTAGGGGTGCAGGGTGAAAACAGCCCCTGGAAACCACCGGGATTTCGGCTTGGGTGGCACCTGAGACCAAGCCGAGGATTAATCCGGGGCTCTGGCGGCGCCGCCAAGGAATCTCATCAAAGGATATGGGGAAGCGAGATGGGAAATGCGATTTCGGGCCAATTTCACTAATTCAAGTATCTCATTATGGAGATGAAACGATTATTTGCATTAGACCAAAAAAAACTTAATGATAATCCATTTTATCTGGCAAAAAACGATTTTAAGCTGTGGAAAATGGCGTAGCCTATTCAACAACGCTTAAAAACCGAAATTTAACAATATTTAGACAATTGTATAAATAAATTTAGAAATTTAAAAATGAGAATATTATTTGAAACTCTCATATTCAAGAAAACGTCAGTTTTTAACGATTTTGCACAGCTTTTGGGAAAAACTTCAGTTCGAAAAATTTGAGGAAAGCGCTTTTCATCATTTTTTGAAAGAAGGTGCCCCACAAAATTCCAAATAGTGTTTCTTTTTGTTTTTTGGTTAAGAACCTAATAAAAGGGTCCATATTCACTCAGTCTGGGTAGGTTTCTTAATCGCCGTCTTTTGGCGCCATGCCTCGGGTCAAAACACCTCGATTTCTGGTCTTCTAAGAATTGCCGCAACTTCTAGTGCCCAATTAAAACATGGAGCAATTAGAAAAGAAGAAATACCGAGAACTAATTGACAACTGAAGAAAAAGTGCAATCTGAAGCGGAGGATTCCCGGTATCCGGGGGGCAATTGAAACGCCAGGGCTGTGCGTGACATTGCGAATGGAGCGCAGCTACCCGTGTGTAATCGGCGTCGCCGCCTTTTCACTAATTGAATTCCATGTTTGTTTAGCGACCAGTGAACCACCGGAAAAGAGAGAAAAGGGGGTATATCGCATTAGTACCCTGCTTATTAGGAGTCAGAGGAATTGGCTTAGTTGGTGGAACACAAAGGAACAAAGAAAGAAAAAACAGGAACTGATTGGCTCCGCGGGGATACGGAAATTGGAGTTTTTTGGGAAGAGAAAAGTGCTAAATGGAGCAATTGGAAGCAAAGCGAAGAATTGGCGCTTAAGCAGGAACCAATTACTTTGTCCACGCGCAAGTGGGAACGCCATTTGCGCCGCCATTCGAAGGCCCACTTGCAGATTCCACTGGACAATGCGCCGAGTTAGGGCAGAGAAGTTTGCAGAAAAGCGCTGAATCAGACTGCAGACTTCAATAAAAGACGACAAATTTCAACAAATGATGACAATTTCGAGAGAAATTGTGTCTGTTCCCAGAAAATAGCAAAACATCATCGGAAAAAATCGGCCGCCCTAAAAATTCACAAAATTTGGAGCTACAGTAATCTTGTTTGTAGCTTTTTTTTTTGCAAAAACCTCCCACGTAGCCGGAGCTGCACTTTTCCTAATTAACCTAACTGAGTATAAAAACATTCAGGGAACATTTAGGCTTTTCAAAATGTAAACTATTTAAAATTTTGTTTTCAGTAAAATCTCTTGAACGTTTGATCACTGACGGGTACGTAACATCACGTTGTGGGAAGTTTTCTAAGCCTTTGCTCGGAAATAGATTTGTTTTTCGTGAGAAAATTATGCGCAGTGTTGCAAACAATAGAAAAAGGAAAACTTTATTTTGTGAGAAATGTGCTAATTTTTTGCTGTTAAAGAAAAAAAAAGAAAGATTTAGAATTAAATTCTCATTTTTCTAAACATTTAGAATTAAATTCTCATTTTTCTAAGGGCACCTCAAAAAAATTAGTTTTCAACAGTTTGAAACTGTTTCCATTTTCATTTTAAAAAATGGAAAACTTTAAAAAAACATTTGTTTAAAAATTTTTTTTTCAAATGTGAAAAATTCAAAAGGCGTAAAAACAGCTGAAACAGTTACAATTTGTAGCCATCGTGCCAAAATTTCGCTTTATTATTGCTTTCTGAATCTTTTAAATGTAAATTAGTTTTGTAAAAATATAAAAGAAATACACATTAGAAAGTATCCCTTTCAACTTCCTTTTGTTTACACGCCACTACTTCCCTGTTCTCCCGCAAGACGAGAAAAGGACATGTTTGGCGTATTCCCATTTAACGAACTTTTGTTTTGTGATCTCAATTACCGACACTTTGCCTTTTCTGGCTTTTTATGATGTCAGATGCTACCACAAAACAAGGTTGACAGGTTGGACCCGTTATCAAGGCGTTGATTCATCTCAGAAGCAATTAGTCATTGACCGCCGAATCCACCTTTCGTAACCAGTCGACAACGAAAACATCCCTTACTTTGCGAAATAGCCGTGACGTGATCCACATGGGAGCTTTGGTAAAAATAGAAGGAATTTTGTGGTTTTGGAAGGAAAAATAACAGAAGCTGTGGATGTTTGTAGAAAATTTGCAAGGTTGTGTACGGTTAGTAAGCTCTCTTCGGCTCATTTTGCAAACGATGCTTGTCTGAGTATCATTTTTACTATGTGTCATTGAATTTTGCTGCGCCGCTTAAAGGAAAGAGCATGCTTATTGAAGAGACGCAGATGGGAGCGGAAAACGTAAAAATGAGAGAGAGAGAGTGAGAGAGAGATAAAGAGAGAGATAAAGAGAGGTATATAGAAATCCAACCTTGGCCGCCTTTTATTCCCTTTGTTTCGAAATATTTTGTTGACAGCACCGCACATCAAAAACCCTTCGAAGTCTATTTTAAACAAGTTCAGATAATTAGCCATCAACAGAAATTTTCTTCTAGAAATTCTATTTTCTGCTTTTTGGAGCGAAAAATGCTTGCCGGCGTGGAAAATATCAATTTTGTATATCAGTGATTCCAGGTTGTGCGCTTCAATTACGTCTAGGAAACTGTAAACAAAGTAAGTTTTCCGCGATAAGTTTTTGGACAATGGGTCCCGCAGCGATTTACGCGTGGAATTCTAGTTTGAAAAAATCGATGAAAAAATACGAGCAGCTTGAAAATTGTTGTTGTTTTTGTTTTCAACATTTTTGTTTTTCAAATTGTTATTTTTAAATTTCTCTATTGTTCAATCTAAAACTTTAATTTCCTCTTCGAAGCCCTTTAGTCAGAGATAAATCTCCTAAACGCAGCTTTCGCAACCATTCCTCTATCGAAAACATCGCTCTTGTCCCCGAAGATTTTTGAAATCGCATGTTGTGACGCGTTGCAGTTGGCAGGTATGACTGGCCATTGTGTATGCGAGAATTCCACCGCTCTCCCATCCCATAAAGGCTGTTTTGTCGACTGGGGTATAGTGTGTCTCCTGCGGAATTTCGGAGTGCTCCCCAGAACAAGGGAGCCTGCCAGAAGAGGCAACTGCGTAATGTTTCAGGATCTTCTGCCGCTGCCCCTCTGTTTTTCGGAGGAGCCGCCGGCCCCTGGTCTTGTTTGCTACTTTTAACGGAGGGATGCATGTCATAAACTACTACTGCTTCCCAGCCAACCCCGGGGCTTCACTGTCTCGAGGCAACAGCTTCTGAGTGATGAACGCGCGCTCAAAGATCAACGGCGGATATGAGGCTGCGCGGAGAAGACGGCCGGAGGACAGACGGCGGTGGCTTTCTGGTTTTGTCGGGCTCTCGGATTACGGCAAGGAATGGATGGGGAAAGAAGGAAATGGAAGACGGCTGACACGCTCAAAACAAGGAAAATGGATGGAAGTCATAAAGGACGGGGAAATATGGCCGGCTCGGAAACGACGCCGCGGAAACTTTTCACACTGCAGGGTTTCCGCACCAGATCAAAATTAGTGTAAAGTTTTATTTTTGCGGTAAAGTCTTAATTTTTTCCCTTATTTTTTTTATTTTATATCAAAAACATTCATAATTTTGTAAAAGGAAACAACAAAAAATCTTGAGTTTGTTTATGGGCTATGTTATAAACTTTTCACTTGTTAAAAAGCACTTTTTCAATTCATAATCTCCAAAATTTTAGACATTTTGCTGTTTTGAGTTGGATCTCTTCATAAAATCCGCGATCTATATTTTCTCTATGTTAAAAATATTCCGTATAAAATTAGATTATTTGTGAAATTGACTTGTTTAACAATTGAAAATATTAAATTAATTTTTTTAATAAAGTAAAGAATTACAGTAAGTTATGGTTGTCACCAATCCTACAATCCGTTTCGCAAATGTAACCTGACGAAGTATTGCGTACGTATGGTTTATCACACGAATTTGGTACGCAGTTTCGCGTAATGGAGAAGACTAGATTTAGCGATGACTATAGAAAGGTGTTGCCACTTTTGGAAATTAAATATTAAAATTTTAAAAATATTAGACTATTCACACCGTTCCTTTTTCCCGCATTAGAACTCAGCCAATAGAAAACAGTGGAATTATTTGGCATTTTGAGGTAATTAACTATGAAATCTATCCATTTCTTTACCAAAACTGGTTTCTCTTAACCCATGACAACATTTCTGTTTTCAAAAAAAACCTACGAATTTCTGGAAGTCGTTAGTTGTTCTACGTGCGTTATGACCAGTTAGCGAACGGCCCAAAGTTCTCTGAGCGTCGACTAAATGTTGTGTCTGGCACCAGTTCGTTCGCGAACACGTGCATCATCACTTGCGCAATCAGCAAAATATCAGAGAGAAGGAAATGAATGAGTAGGAGTGGGACACACAACAGAGTAGGGCAATTTGTGGGAATTAATCCACCCACGATAACTTCTCACGGGTAAATGAACACTGAGTGGAATCGTAGTGGAATAATAGAAAATACATACACCCACACATGGATCAGAAAACGATTTCAGAAAATTTTGAGAAACAGGGGTTTAAAATAGTTTCAAATGGCGAGTCAGCCCAGAGAGTATGATAAAACGAGAGACACATACAAATTTTCTTTTTTTTAATTCTCTTGAATTAACGCACTATTCATTGAAGAGAAAGTTGTTCTTTTCATTTTTAACCTCAACTTGCACCGGAAATAGTCCTTTAAACCAATTTTACCAAACAGCCACTTTGCGGTCTAATTTTCTCAAATGTACTCGTAATCGGGGATTAGCATTAGCCGGTTTCAGATTAAAGGGCTATTTTGAGAAAAAAAATGATTACTTAATTTCAAAAATTTGTAGTACATGGGGTGATTTATGAAATTTGAGGGGGAGACTAATCCAACATTCTTTTTTATCATTTCCTCTTTTCTTTCTGTTTCTCTTTCCTCTCTCTCTCTCTCTCTCTATTTCTCTATTTCTCTCTATTTCTTATTATGTATCTTTCTCAATCTTTCTTCTTTTGTTTGTTTCTACCTCTGTTTTGATGTCTGATGCCTTCCGAGTCCAAAAATTCCCACAATTTCCAAAATATGGTCGTCAAATGGGTTTAGTGGCAACTGCATGAGGGAGAACACGTTGTGGTAGCACATGTCACTGGGAACCACATACTCCCCGAGTCCCCCCTCTTTTTTCCTGTGGCATATCGGTCGCGGAAGAGTGTGTCTCACACTCATCATCATCCGCCAGGCGCACATCTGTCCGTCCATTATGAAATATGCCTTCAGAGTGTAATGAGAGCAGTGTGCGCGCGCCGTTTTTGCGCGCACACTCACCCGGGATGTAGTGCTTGCGGTATGGGGCGCTCTCCAAGAAATCTGACTAACACTAACCCTAGACAAACAATTTCCCCCATGATTTGTCATCGAACACATGTGTCTGTTGACGAGCAGCCATAATTGGCGGCTCATGGAGAGCCCTCACGCACAGCTGCCGATGAGGCACGGCGGGCGCTGGACAACAGCTCCTAATCCGCTTACCTTGCGACTTTGTGTAGAATTGGCATGCAGAGGGGAAAGGGCATCGAAACTGGTTACCGTGTTGTTCCAAAACAGAGGGATTTCGGATTTGACTCTGAAGGGTCACAATTTCATTTATTGAACTTTTGTTCTTCCCCGCCTTAAGGGATTTCTTCTTCGGCGACTGCTATAAATCATGCCAAGTGTAGAGTTCAAAGCGGCCAAAAGAAGCCCCATTTCCTTATTGGTTGCCCCAGAGGGCTTAGGCCTATTTCGATGTTTGAAAAATGGGCGAGTATTGGAGGGATATCTTTGGAATGAGCACGGAACTTTTTGAAACAAATAAGTTCTTATAGAACGACAAGTTCTTCTTGAAATCTGCATCTATTTTTGGGTTGGATTCAAGGAAACTAAGTGACGCAATTAGGCTGAGGCATAGAGTCTGAAGTTTATACGTGCTAAGTATGTCTTTGACAAGAGCCTTGGTAATTGTAAGGAAACAAAAAGTTGTGATTCGTTGCTGTGATTTGTGTAGTTTTTTTTCAGCAGATGACGCAAAAGATTGGTAGGGGGGTTAAAAAAATTGCAAAAGATTGCTTAAATCTTTTATATGAACTGCAATGGGTAATCCTAAGACATTAGGAAACAATCAAACTAACATGATTAACTTAACACAAAATATCCATTTGGTCCTTATTAGCTTTAGTAAGACCTTAAGTCATTTTTTTCCAGTTTCATATGTTGTAGGATTCCCAGAAACCTGAAAGCCAACAAAGAGCACAGTGAATGGAGAGACGCAGATGTGACCAAACTGGATTGAAAATTTTCCTTGCTCTGGTTTATAACACAGACCAATGTTTTAAAAATTAAGTTTTATGTTTACCCAACTGGTTGTAAAATTTGTTTCTGGAAACTTTGTAGAGAAAAGCACACTGAAATTTGAAATTCCAATGTCAACTGCACTTTTCTTATTTTGCTCCGAGACAGGACGTTTTGCAAATTTTCTCATGTTGAAAGATGAGTATTTGGAAAAACATACTCCTGTTCCGGGATAGTGCAATTTGAAAGCGGATACTTCGTGCTCAATGGAAATATAACCTTTTCCCCATTTTTAAATCGCCTGAAAGTTGTGTTTTATCGATTTTTAAAATATGAAAAGCTGGCCAAATATTGTCCTATTTAGTACGGGTAACAGCATTTCTCTGCAAAAAATATCAAGGTCGCGGACTTTGCAGCTTTTCTAAAAAAAACTGAACTTTTGGCGATTTGACGGTTTCAAGACTACAAATGTCGCATGCAGAGGCGTTCAATCGTATCACTGGGTCAGACGTAACGATTTCTGGCAAATCGCGTCCAATTTGTATCACGACCTTCAGTTTTTGTACAGACACGCAAATCGGCAATGGCGCCATTGCAAGGCCTCTGGAAATGGCTTTCCTTCCGGGGACCAAACGAAGGCTCCATAGCTACCAACGTGAAAAAGTAGGAACCTCCGTGAAAACATTGTGCCAAAGGTGCCCTCTTTCAAACAATCGAGTGTTTTCGATGGTGATCCATCATCTCGTCGGATAACGACCGGCTTTAGCCTCAGACAGCTGTTTTCCGAAACCGCAGCGCCTCATCAAGGGAAACGTGGCGGAGGAAGAAGCGACCAGGAGCACCAAACATCCAGTCATTGTTCACTTCTGTTTACTGGTGCTACCACTTGGTGCCGAATCCGCTTACCGCCTCTAAAGCGGCGAACGGCGCCAGAACTCAATTGGAAGAGAGGGATGGGCGAAAGTGGGTTAGGGAAGGAACAGCTGATTCTCAAAAAGTTCGGTTTTAAACGGAGAGAAGGAAAGAAGAAACCTCAAATTAACTTATTTAACGCCATTTTAAGATAAAATTACTGCAGTTTGACTTCAAAGTTTCTTAATTTTCGTAAAACACAGAATTTGAAAAAAAAACTGACTTTCAATTTAAAAATAGCAAAATTCTTATTGAAGCCCACTATCAAATTTTTCAAATTTAAACCATAAAAATCAGAATAAAATTTACAAGAGAAAATTAATGTGAAAAAAACTAAAATCAATGAAACAAACTGTATTGTGAATTCCTCTTCCTCCCTTCAACTTAAATACCAACCCTAGGCTATTCCTGACCAATAGTCACATTTTAGTCACAGTTGTACTTTTTAATCCGCTCAGATGACATTAAAATGTGCCGCTGCCATAGGTGAACCTATTTGCAACGGACCTGGTAGATATGTCGATGCCACTTACCGAAATTGCTGTTTTCTTTTTAAGTTTTCAAATCGAAATTGCTTTAAATTGCTATTTATCATTTATCATTTGCGACAAAAAACAAAAGCTGAATTTTGGGGATTTCTAGGGATTCTTTGCCTTAGCGTTTAGCGTTTTTAGCGTTTTTAAAGGACACCGAACGCGAAATTTCGTACAAAATGTTGTGTTTGAAATACATACGTAATAATGCCTCAGGGTTATATTTGTGAACCGATGGGAAACTTTGATTGGCGTCAACTGTATAATTTTCAAAAAAAAAAAACAATTTGTTCTTTTCGTTGATAGCATTTCGCATTAATTTTGAGTTGGTTTATTAACGAATTTTTTTTATTTTTTTAACGAAATTTTGAACTGTTACGTGAATAACTTCAAAACTAAAAGCGTTAATAAACTTTATTGAAATCAGCATGCGGACTGTTAAAAATTAATGATTAATCCATATTCTGATAAATCTTTAAGCCTATTTCAAAGTTCCAAAGTGATCTGTTTTTGCAATTAGGAATGGAACTTAACGCTCGTTAAAAATCCTTAACTACCTTGCTATTTTAACATTAACAGAAGCCTATTCGCTTGTTTGTCAAAAGTCTTCATTCGCCCTCTTTTCGCCCTTGCAAAACATATGCCCGATTATGTAAACGGGCGCACTTGCCGGCTCTCCACCGGCCGGCCGTTGCCTGATTATCTCTGGGTGTCCATGGCGACGTTTCTGTCTAATCTACCGGCAATAATCCGCTATGTCGACTTGCGTCAACAGACATCGCTCAATTATGTATGAAATCGTCCGCGTTGAACCGATTTTCAGAGTGAAGGGGGGGGGGGGGGGGCAGAGCGGGAGCGGCGGAGAAGTGAGGGCCGCACGGGCTCCGGGGGGAAACATTTCAGACTGCACGCAGGGGACCACCCAAACTGCAAGAATTATGGGCATCAGATCGAAAAAAGAAAGATTGCACTCTTCTGCAGATCTCAGAGGGCAGAAGACGGCAATAACATCACACAATTGTAAATCGCCTTCGAGACGGGAGTGTTAATGTGTCCCCAAGGAGTTGAAACTATCTACGGAACACACACTTCCGCATTATTGACGCTGTCAGAATATGCAGATAAACAAACCAGAATAGGGAATATTTGGCGGAAAGGGTAATGAAAACGGGAGGTACAACAATAAGAATAAAAATAGAAATGTGGAAGTGTTACCATTGAAAACAATGGTTATTACCGACATCAAAACATAAAAAGTTTTTTTATAACCAGGAATGAATTTAACGAATCTATTAAAGAGATTTTAAATTTCAAAAAATGTATCAAAGAAATAAACTGGATGTATCTTTTATGCGAAATTGGCATTCTGGAAAAAGGGGAAGATAAAGAATCTAAAAAAACTGAAAAGTTATTAAACGTCCTGAAATTGAATTCGTTAAAAACTTGTAATTTTCGGAAAATACGAAAAAAATACAATAACAAATTGGCAATATCATAATTACCTTAAAATATATACAAACACTTCGGGCACCAACACTGTTTGTTTAATGAAAAAAGTGTATTTTAATATTTTAATATCAGTTTTTTGCTCTTTTTAATTGGGTTTCTTTTGTTTTTTGACAAAACGCAGTTTGTCAACATGGATCCGTACCGGAGACTTCAACCTCACAAGGCGATTTACGTATTCATTCATTTTGCAAATGTGGTTTAACCAATTTTGATTTTTATCAACTTTATAAAAAAAGACTTTTAATTTGGAATCCCTTGAACCATTGACCGTCTACGCATGGAATGCCCTTACCGGCTAAGCTGTACTGAAACCTATTTAAATAGACAAGTATTTAGCGTAAGTTTTATGAATCGCCAAAGTAGTGAAAGTTGTCTGAATTTTGAATGTGGCGACATTGTCAAAACAAGGCAATGGTGGTTAGACATTGCATTTTTTCAATTCAGATAGTTTTTAAAAACCCAAACAAGCTTAAAAGCAACGGATAAAATGTTTGATTTGATGTGAAATATGGATTTTCCCTAAAGTTGCTTTGAAAATATTCAATTATGTTAATGCTTACGCGCTATTGTCACTCAAATATGCAGTAGTAATTTAGTAGCCACATGTGACCACTAATGTTGACCGAGTTTAATCCATTTTAAAGTATTTGCTGCTTCCAATTAGGCTTTCCGCTCGTGTGAGTCCAATTTTCATCAAATTGAACCCTTACCTTGAATACATCAATGGCTGTTATTATTGCTCTATGAGAATTGATACGCCTACATGACACTCTGATTCTATTTCTGCCCGTTGATTGAATTTCCGACCTCCGTCAGCAATTCCATGCAATTTTTGCCGCTTGCAATTCGCCGGATCATCGGGTTCGGCGCCTCGGTGCAGCACAAATTCGTCATTTTGCCGGCGCCCGCACGACCACCCATTAATATTCCAGAATGTACAATTCGGCTCCCCTCAATTACAGTACCTCGGGACAAATTGAGGGCTCGCCGAAAATGTGCGCGCCGGGCGCCACGAACGACGTCGCTTTTTCAGCGAACCTGGTCATTTTCAGGCGTGATGAATGGCGCCAGCAGCGCAGCCTGATGTCATTCGTCATGGATGCCGGATGTGCTTCTGAATGGACGGCAGGAAGGGGACAGCTGAATTTCGAAGGGACCAGATGGCATGATCAAACATTAGAACTCTTGAAAGTTTTATGACCCTGGATATGAGGACCTTGCCCAGGGGCTTGGCTCAGGGACCACCCAAGCAGAAATGTTGGCTAAAGGACCACCCTAGTCGAAAAGTTGTCTAACGGACCACCCGCTTTTTCAAATAGAACCAGAAAACATCATACTGAAAGGTCAAAGGGGGGGACCAAGGCAAGGAAATTGGTTTCTGAAAATTCAAACAGAACATGTAGCCAAGCAGTTAATAACCGAACGTTCCCTGGACCACCCAAGAAGATAACCACAGCGAGACGAAACTCGGGTGGTCCTGGGATGATCCAGCAGGGATATTCGGTAAGAAAAGTTAGTTTTTGGTAACATTACAATTATGAATGTTTAAGTTTTTTGGACCACCCAAAAGGCGAATAAGACCACCCCGCAATGTACCACCGATAACCAAGATCATCCACGAAATAATAAGAAAATAGGTTACGCACTACAATTTGTTTTGTATTCAACATTATTCAGTTTATTGGACCACCCCTGAAAAATTTTAAAGTAGGCCACCCACATTATTGTAGGTTGCTACTAAAATTGCGAAAATTTAGACCACCCAGGTTGGACGAGAAACATCCAAAACTTTAACTGAATTGAAACTTTCTGATAACATAAAAGGATTTCTCACAGACGGACAAAAACAGCAGAGACGTTAAGATCAGCCATGTGGAACGGACCACCCAAATTGCCAGCGGGCTGCAGAAAGAAGGCTGCTTGTCTAGCTGATTAAGAATGTGGGGAATTTACACCGCAACAAATTTTCAAATGTAAAGCATAAGTTTGGGCGGCTTTGGAGTTTTTGTTATGAGGAAACTGTGGATGTTAGGGTGGTCTCTTGGCCACTACTCACTGGGAGGTAGAGGACCACCCAAGAAGAATCGTTAGAGCTTAATGAAATAAATCTTTAACACTTCTTAAGGCAAAAATGTTTTAACTCAAGTTTTTATACTTATTTTGCTCCTGCCCAGTTTTCAATCTCGGTGGTCTGAATCTAGACCACCCATATCTTCCTGGCTGTCGTTGAAATCTGCCTGTGTGGGCCCATTAGCAGCACTTAATCCTTTCTTTATGACGCAGGCTGCCGAAGCATCTCTCTTACGCACGACTAATCTCCCGCAAAAAGTTTATTAGAATTTGAAATGTCTTGCCGAGTTCGGCGTTGTAGGGATCGGCCGTTTCCTGGTCCAGAGACAAGCAATGAATGAAGAAAGTAGGCCCACTCCGTTTGCGATGCAAAGAATCACCAACCAAGGACCACCACAGTCTGAAAGCAAATGATTCTTCTGGACTTGCTCTGAAACAAACGGGTGGAAAACAAGAAAACAAGAGAAGCTCGGGGGAGAACGCGCCGTGTTTTTTGGGGGACTGCTGATTGCAACAAAGGAAACATGAGGGACCTCTACTTCAAGGATAAATTCACCTAACTTTTAATTTAAAGCAAGAAAAACAATTAGCTTGCCCTTTTTACGCTTTATTGTACAGAAGTCCCATCGGAAAACAAAGTTTTGTTGAAAGATTGGATCATACAGTGCGTATCATAAATATAGACCCACCCTTGTTTTAGCTGTGTTTGGCTGCCGAATGAACATTACGCATTTACCACTACATTGGCTGGAATCAGCAAGTGAGTTTAGCCATGTTTACTTAATTTCATTAAAATCGATTGAAATTTCGATTTTTCCCGCGCTTTTTTCGGTTTTTGGACCGTATCATAAATATAGACCCACTTTGGAAAATGTTGCTTAAAATTGGAAAAAGTTATCAAATCTATTCATATTTGCTTTTATATGTATGAATATGTGAAAACATATAGTTTTCTAACTTCACAAGCGAATCCGAGATTTTGGCTTTGTTTTGAAGCCTCGAAGGAGGAGATTTGCGCCCTTGTCGTAATTTGGTCTTTCGCTGTCTAGGAAAGACCCCAATTATAGGTAATACATAATGAAATATGTTTATTAACGTTTATTCTAAACGTTTGAAACTAAACAAGCTGCGTCGACACAGGAAATCTAGTTTAAACCACGATTTTCGCTGAAAATCAACATTTTGTGGCGGGGTAGGCGCGCGCAATTAGCCATAACTCAGTGGAGGGCAACCCGAAAAATATTCCCTTTTTGTGGATTTGTAGCTTTTTTATAGCGCTATAGTGTAACAAAATTCCGTCCGACCGAAAAATTTCTCCGCGAAGTTGCGAATACGACAATTTCGGACTTGCGTTTTCAACCGAAAATCAATTAAAATCGCTGTAGAAATAAGTATTCGTTTTTCTATCAACTGGCATTCCGTGGAAGATTTATCAGGACGAATGAAATTTTGCCACATTATAACGTTATATAAAAGCTACAAATCCACAAAAAGAGAATAATTTTCGGATTGTTGTCCACTGAGTTATGGGCAATTGCGCGCGCCTACCCCGCCTCAAAAGATGGGTTTTCAGTTAAAAACGTGTGGTAAACGATATTTATTGTTTCCACACAGCTTGTTTGGTCTCTCAAGTTTAGAGTAAACATCACTAAACATCATTTATCATATACTAACAATAACTGGGGTCTCTTCTCCGAAGCCACAGGCCAAAGTACGACAAGGGGGCCAATCTCCTCCTTCGAGGCTTCAAAACAAAGCCAAAATCTCGAATTCGCTTGTGAAGTTAGAAAACTATATGTTTTTACATATTCATACATATAAAAGCAAAATTTGAATAGATTTGATAACTTTTTCCAATTTTAAGCAACATTTTCCAAAGTGGGTCTATATTTATGATACGCAATGTACTGGAGTAACGTTCATAATTCTGATTCGATTAGCTTTTGATTTTAGTTTTTTATACGTAAAACAAACATCTTGAGATAAAATGACCTTACATCAAAAGAACGATAATTTTTTTTCATCGTCTCGTCACTGTTACATCTTTTTAACGTTTTTGTTTACGATTTTGACTATTAGAAACCACCTTGTCAGCTTTCGGTAAAACGTGCCATATTTGGTATTGGGTTCAATTTTCTGCGAACCTTTGCTGCGAGTCCCATAAAACTTCCGGAATCAAAGTTTATGCACTTACGGCTGTATATGCCGTTCGTCGAATCTTCTGTCTGCACTAAGCTTCCGTCAGAATCGTTGACGCGTTGTTACTGGCCTTTGTCTGCTTTAAAAAAGCGATGTTGGTCTTTGACGGGGGATCTTTGAAGAAGGAAGTTTCGAACATCTCAGTTTGGGCTGGATTCTTCACGCAACATTATTTTAAAGCCATCTTTATAAATCCTCAGAAGTTTTACGTATTTTCATTGTAGCAACTACGCTGTGTCAAAGCGTTCCGAATCACTTTCCACGCTTAATGGAACAAAGATAGCGTTCTACGCAATGAGATAAAAGGATTAGGCGTAATACGCAAGAGAAGCCGAACCAAAGGTAAACGAATGGATTGGAATCTTTTGATCTATAAAAAGAGACTGAATTAAAATAGAGGATTGTGCAAAAAATTGTTCATTCTTATAAAACCGAATTTTTAGAAAGTTAAAAAATCAAAAAGTTGAAAAAAAAATTAACAGAAAAACAGCTTTTTTATACAATGTTTAAATTTATAGGAGCTTTTTTAAACAAAGTGTAAAAATGACCCACTGTTTTAATGACATTTAAAAATTTATGAATTGTTTTTACTTATTTTTTAAAAAATTTAAAAAATATTTATAGAACAACGGTTAAAATAAATCTCTATGATGCTCTCGTTTTACATTTTTTACGTCTATTGGTCTTCTGCCATATTATCTTTTTTAATCTTAAACCCCCAGCATTGAATTCCTATTCTGGATTTTTAATCTAAGAAATATTATTTTGCTGCAAGAGGTGGAACTGTTTTTTTCCCTTTCTGCACACTGCTGCAATCGCCCTTTTTTCTGAGAATCGCTTCCTGATTAGGGGTACACATTCCGAATTCTCTTCCGCCCAGACGGAGCATGTGTTCTCTGATTTCTGTTCGCTAAAGTCTGAAGAGCGGAAATCCGCTTATCGATACTGGCGCGTTCTGTGAGGTTTCTCTTGCTTTGCAGCACCACGGGAAATTCGAAAGGGAAAAACCTTCTGAGCTCAGCTCGATCTCTTCTGACGACAGCGTCAGCGACGGGGCTTTTTCTTCCTCGTCCAAGTGCGACAAATCGCGTTTCTTCTGCGCACGGGCCACGCAATGCGGGGGCTGAAAGAACACTGTTTGTGCTTCGGATTTTGCAAAGAGCAAAGGGAAGCAATCTGTTTTGACACTGATGGGAGCGGGGGTTGACATAAAAGGAATGAATAAATAATTCTAATGAATCCACGTTTTCAGAAAGTGTGCCTGTGTTCAAAAGTGTGCGTGTGTCTTTATGTGTATGTGTGTATAATGGTCTGTGTGGTGTGTTTGAATGAATGCGTGTGAGTGTGTGTGTGGGTGTGGGTGTGTGTGTATGTGTGTGTGTGGGTGTGGGTGTGTGTGTGTGTGTGTGTGTGTAATTGCGTGTGTGTGTGAATGTGTGTGAATGTGTGTGTGTGAATCTAGGTATATGTGTGTATGGTCTGTTTGATGTATATGTGTTTGTGTATGTCTGTGTGGCTGTGTGTCTGTGCGTCTGTGTGTATGTGAGTGAGTTCAAATTTCGGACTTACCACTCCTTTCATACATTGCTTATCCCACCGATGACAAATTGAAACCAAACAGTTGAAGTGAATTCTTCGAGAGTTGGAAAGCCTGATTAGAGGTTTTTTAGTGAAATCAAAAACAAGGTTACCTAAAGGCTTTAGCTTGGACGTAAGCCACTCCCCGGTCAAGGTCGTACTCCAGCTGTGGCAAAATCTTCTCATCGAGGGAACATCTAAAAACCGGTTTTAAGAACTGTTCTTTCATCCTTTCTTTCACTTGCAGAAACACAAACAGCAAACCACAACTCAACTTCCGGTGCGACAACCGTTGGAATGTAGGTTGATTTAACAATGTCTACTTTCGCGCGAACTTCAAGGAGTTTGCAAAGTTTGCGTTAAAATATGGGTGATTTTGAAACACAGGTGACTTTTAACCGGTTGGCAACTCAAATGCTGCCTTAGTTTTGCTTTTCAGAATTGATAGAAAAAATATTTGTTGGGTACGGTGGAAAATAAGTGTTTCTAGTGTACCTATTCATCAAAACACTTGAATCAAAAAAATTTCGAGCGGGGATCCAACTGGGGCACTTTGGGTTACCAGTCCAACCTCTTAGCCAATCGGCCAGCCACACAAGTTTATATGGAGTAGTTCGAATCCTCCTTCACTTAATATATTTTGTTTGTTTATAAATGTGGTTTTCAACCTAATTAACAGAAAGTTATTATGTTTTAAATGAGTTATATTTAATTTTTTCGATTTTCTAAAAACATGGGTTGGCCCGCTTTCCCAAAATCCAAGGCCGGCTAGGTACGCGTTTCGGCAACCCGCTGCTCAAATATTCAGGAACTATTGTTGTTTGTATCCTACCGTACCCTCTCTCATCCACGATGGTGTACGATTTATCGAGTCCATTGTGCGCCGAACAGCCGTAAACCCGAAACGCGTATTCATCAGGAGCCGCGCAGCTCCATTTGTGAAACACCTGCAATTTCCATCTTTTTGCCCTGTGTCGTAAAAATCGTACCTTTGCGCCGATTCTAGCTGAAATCGCCTGGGGACCGTCAGGAGTATCCAAATGGAGGGAGTATTTGCACTGAGGAGCTGCTACTGATAACCGCACGGCTCCAGCTCGAAGACCTCTGAACTTACATAAAAATGAAACTAAAAAAACCTACACAGTGTCATGAGCAGCACTGACTGATGCATTTTCAGTTGAAAATCGACAAACGACGTCATAGATTCTGTCTTCTTCCGTGAGGTGGTCTCTTGAATGACTAACAACTACTCTAAGGCGGTAATCCACCCCAGATTGCTGAATTGTAGTTTGGTTCTTTAGTTCAATAAAAGCTTAATCGTACCTTTCTCGTCAATCGAACTCCACATGGCCCATCTATTTCGGTGATGAAACGAACCCAGTTTTTCTAGAAAAAAATCATTCAAAGTTTGAAATTTTGCCAATTTAAAGTTTTCATGTTTTGTGATTTTTTACATTTGACTATTATACGCATAAAACAGTAGCCTTTGCAACCATTTAACAAAACTTTTTTATTTTTACAGGACTAGTTACTGAAAAAAGAGGTTTAAAAAAATGAATTTCTTCAAGAGCTTCTCAAATCTTGAAGACCGTTTTATTAAAATAAACATTAATATGTATACAACAAAGTGTTCCCTTATAAGCCGATCGTGAAAATACTTTATAATTAGAATCCGATTTCAAGAGTTGAAGTAGCTTCGAAAAATTTTCTTCAAAAGTAATCTTCACCTTCGAAGTGCAGGGCATCCTCACGCTACTGGTTCCACTTTTTGCAGCTAATAGGCTGAGACTCGAAGTTTAGCCGAAACTGGTTTCATTCTCGAAAGGGCTATTTTTGTGAAAGTAGCAAAGCTAACTAAAGAAATTTTAAAGTTTTCTCAAATCACATTACTCCAATGTTTTACAAGAACGAATGGTTAAACATGGCTTGTTTAGTTGTAAAACATTCTTTCAAAAAAAACGTTTTCTTCAATGAAATTTGACTAAAACTTGCGTTCTATGTGAAGATAACGGTTTTACGAAACGAGACTATCAACCCAAGAAAAGTATTGCTTCTTCGGTGTAATCAAATGAAATGACTGGGATTGAACTCCGGTAGATTGACTAACAGTTAGCAAAGGTATATCGTGTGATAAGGTGAAGCTTTCAGCCTTTGGTTTCCAGAAGTATTGGAAATTACCTCGTTTGTAGCATATTGTAGACACTGTGGGTCTTGCTCCTTATGGCTTGCATAAATTCTTCCTTCAGTAAATGGATTGACAGAAAGCCCAATTTTGCCATGTTCACATATTGCATGAATTCCTAAAAATGAATTACAGAATGTTCTTTGGTTTCAAGCTTACCGTGCTTAGAAGATTTACGCTGTTCCTGTCGTCTGGGTTGGAAGAACCGCGCTTGAGCAAGACTGTTGACCGTAAGAGAGATATGTTCTCCACGTCGTTCCGCAGAATCGGTGGAGACGCGGACGCATAGACAGAGCACCAGCAACGCCCTCATCACACACGCATTGCCTGGAAGTCGACGAGGTCAAGCAAAGGCCGTTCCGTTTTGCATGCGGTCGCGCGACAAAAAGTGGAAACTGCTCGGCGTACGGCTAATTGCGGACCGGCCAGCGAGATAGTCGGTCTGGTACAGATCAGACTGGCTGACGCTCAGTATGGGAATAGTACAGTGACCTGGGGTGCATAACTTCAAGGCAGATTACAAAGAATTAGTACAAATTTAAAAGAAAGCGTCTCGGCCTCACGTAAAAAAACCAATGTTGTGTAACATGTGCTCAGAAAATGACAAAGAACTTTTCATAGATCTTTTTTTGGAAAAGTTTCCCAGTCATTTCAAAAAGTAACATGTTATGTTTTCGCAGGTGTGCAAAATCGCTCCGGTCCGGTTCCTGGATAAACATCAAGAGTTAGAATCCATCCTTTGGCAAACTATCCCTGATCTGTAAAAAATGATAAAAGAGCGGATCAAAATCCTCTTTTTACTGATATAATCCACGGATGGTGCCTGGCGAGACGAAGTTTTTCAGCCGGCTCATCGTTTTGTTATACCACATGGCAAACAACTGTCTAAACGGATGCCTTTCAGTTTTTTTTTAGGTAGGTTTTACCAAAATTATGGTGGAATCACAGGATAAAACGTGACTTTTCTGGAGTTAAAACATGTCAATTGCAACACAAGGCTTTTTCAACTTTAAAGCTGCAAAATGCGGCAAGAACAAATTTAAGACGTAACGGTTCTTTTTCACTTCACCATGTCCCCTCCCCAATTAACCCATTTTCACTGCGATTTTCTTATAAGAAAGTGAAAATGTTCCGCTTTGTAAAGTAAAGTGACAAAATTTCCACTCATTTGAAACTGGTTGTAGAATTTAGCGGTTGATTTTCTAAGTTCAGCTATTTTACGTAATTGAAATCAGTCTAATATTATTTAGGCAACCAGTATAAGTATCAAAAACGCAAATAGTATCGATAGTTTTGGCTCAATAGCTCGCTACATCATAATTTTATTGATTTTGAACTGGTTCATTGAAAGTTGGTACTTTGAAAATGAGAATATAAATTCGACAATTAAACTAAACAAAAAGTTTGTTTGAAACAGTAAGCTTCCGAGAAAAAGCAAAGCTAGAGAAGCGAATGAAATGCCACAAAAGGCGTGTTACAATTTTTCTTGGGAAAGTTGGTCAAGATGAACGCAAACATTCACACACGAACGCCGACCACAAACGTCACGAAAGGGCATCTGGACCGGACGTTGTAAAATAGACTGGTTGGTTCAAAACCGCTTCATATGTTACTCTTTTAAACTTTTAATCGTGAAAAGGCTCACAATTTTATATTAATTCTTCAGCGTTTGCTGTTTCTTTTCGTAAAAACAATAGTTTTTTCAATCGTGAGGGTACAAAAGTGTTTGTGTCCCAGCTGTGTTTTACATTTCAGCCCTTGTCGACTGTTTTTTTGATGTAACCCTTCTCAACTACGATACCATTCAATTTGCGGAGGGACGACCTTCTTCGGAGTGACCCATTCACAGGAAAAACTGATAGAAGTGACCATTTGGGGCGCGCCAGCACGCGCCACTTCCTGACAAAGATCATTCACATCTGTTGGGGCTATACATATTTCATTTAGCAACACACATTATGATGGCCAGCTGACCATTGTGGGAAGTAAACATTACATTCAAAATTAATTGACAATTATTGAACAATACATTTGGGGGGAGAGAGAAATAGTCTGTACAAAATAAATGCTGGTGGCGATACTGTGATTAGAGCGGGTAAAAACAATCGAATGGTAACAGTATCTCGGAACTGCTTCGGATAGACAGCAGGAACATAGTGGAAGAAATCCTTGATTAGGCCAAAGTTGGAGACGACGGTCCTGGGAGTTCTTGGTCAACTTCAGGGGGAACTGCTGAAAACACTTCTCTTCCCTTTTATTTAATGATCTCAGTCTATTTGCTCGTCTTACTGCGCGCAGCGCGTAGCGCTGCGCGGTGGTTTGGTTCCTCCCCTGTCTTGTGCGGCGGCGACAAAACTTCAAATGTATCAATCCACCAAAATTTATATGTTCAATCCACCAAAATTCACGGTATGTTTGTATTCGCGCAGGCGACGCCATACGTAAGCGCGGCTGATCCATCCTTCCCACTGACGCAGAGGCAGCGTGTCCGATTATCGGGCTGACTGTCGGGAGATCGGTTCTTCGACTTTTTTGTTCTTTTGCTTTTTATATTTCCTCTCAGAAATGGTTATCACAATGTTACCCGAACAACATTCAGTTTAAAGTTTATAACACCTTACATTGATAGCCCTAGCAGCACAGCGGCCTTCAGCCACAGGAATGCAACTTCAAAATCAAATCGAGAAAAACAGTAGACTGGACTTTGGTCGCTCTAGAAACCAAGGGGCCTTCGGCCGCATTTGAAAGAAAGCGGCCTCCGGACGCAATTTAAAGCGGCCTTTGGCTGCATCTGAGAGCTGCCTTCGGCTGCAATTCAAAGCTGCCCATAATATATATGCCTGGAATATAGTATTCAAAGAGTACTGATAAAAAGGGAACAATTATTGTGTGAAAAAGCGATTAGCGAAAGAATTTGTGATGTGGTTCAAGGTTCGATAAAAATAAAACAAAATGATCCAACTCCAATATGATTACCCAAGTTCAATTGAAATTCGTCAACATACAAAAATAAATCTCTCCTAAAATTATTACTTGTAGACTAGACTGCTTTTAGCAGAAACTGTTCTTTTCCTTGCTTAAACATTGTTTATTAGAAGAGAACTTCCGGAAAATTATCAGGTTCAGTGATTTTGCTCTAAGTTAGATCTTTCTTTTTGTGACACTGGTCGATATTTTAAGGAAAACTCCCAGTGCTTGTGAAATTTTTCAAATTTTTCTTGAAACTTCTTAAAAATATTGAAAATGTCGTCAAGTTTGCTTTCAAAATGGTCAATGAGTAATATTCACCCAAATCACAATTCCCAAAATTGTTCGAAAAAGCAAAAGGTTGTGAATCTGGGGGACGTCCCCACCCCTTCGTCAATCAAGCTCCTAGAAGCGATCGGTATGAGATGAGACCAGCCGAACCCCAAATAGCTGAATATTAACTCACGATTCACACAGGAGGCGCTCTACCAACGACGTGCCTCGGATATAAGCTTACGGGTGACGCTAGTAGTTCCAACTGCTTCATGCAGGCTGGAGAAACGACGCCGCTTATATAACCCCGTGCGGCAGCGGCGCCGATCCCTTACGGGTGCGGGCCACATCACAGCCGCGTCTCCGCCGCTCTTGCACACAAAGAAGAATTCAGGGGCAGCCCTTCAAATTAACAAAACTAGCTTCAACCTTAACCAAATTAACTTTTGAAAAAAGGTTTTCATAACTAAAACTTTATCTTTTTAATTAATGTACTTTCAACATTTTTGTTTGAGAAAGCTTCCAAGAAGGGTCACCGTTTTCAAAAAAAAAAGGTCATTAATGAACCAAAGATACATCTCTTCGGAAAGGCTGCGGTGGTTTGGTTTTCCTCTCCCTCTCTCTTTCTCTCTTTCTTTCTCTCTTTCTCTCCCTCTCTCTTTCTCTCTTTCTTTCTCTCTTTCTCTCTTTCTCTCTTTCTCTCTTTCTCTCTTTCTCTCTCTCTGTCTCTCTCTCTCTCCCAGTCTCTCAGATTTGAAAGATGGAGAGAAAATGATCTAAGAGGGTGGGAAAGAAAAAGAAATGAGAAATGTAAAACAGAATCGAAAAGGAAATTTGAGAGAAGTAGCGAGTAAAAAGTGTATAGGAAAAATGGGAAAGGGTAGAAAAAGAATGGAAAAAAGGAAAATAATTTTTAAATGCATCGTCGTTGATGACTGGATAAACGATTTTCATAAAAAAGAAACCAGATGAACGTTTTTTAGTCAAAGACGGAGCCTCCCTCAAAATTTGTTTCTGGGGTACTCTTAGGGTCTTATACAAGAATCCCGACTCGATTTTCCGATATCGATTTTTTGAACCGAGATGACGTCATCGACCTCAAGTTTCCATAACTCAGTTATACCAAAACCAAAATCAAAAATTAGATAATGGAATCGATTGCAAATTTTATGGTGAACAATTTTGTAAATGAAGAAAATTGCGATTTGTAAGTTTTAAATAGAGAAAATTTCGAAAAACCGTCTGAAAAATCGAGTTTTTGACAATTCTGGGTCCATTTTCAACTTTTGCGCTTAGCACTTACTTTTTTCTTATTTTTCGAGTCATTTTAGCTAGGGTCTTAATTGACCACTTTTGAAAACTCGGATAGTCAGGCCTTCAAAAATCGCGCTGAAAAGTGCATACCCCGCCTCAGGCGGCGATCATAATTGCACGCTATGCCGCTTCATTGTAATTCCTTCAACCTTTTTTGGTTTATTTGTTTTGTTTTGTTTATTTGTTTTTGTTTATTTTTGTTTTGTTTTCACCGAGAGACAGAGAGAGAGAGAGAGAGAGAGAGAAAGGAAGAAAGAGCAAGAGAGAAATAGTGAGAGTGAGCAAGAGAGAGAGAGAAAAAGAGAGAGAGAGAGAGAGAGAGAAAGAGAGAGAGGGAGAAATGAAGAGAATCGATAGAGGCAGAGAGAGAAGTAGCGAGTGAAAACTATAAATGGGGAAAAATTGAGAGACGGCGGAAACGAAGAAAAAAATAATCTTTAAAAGCGCTACCGATCGATTATGTCTATCGTCGCTGATGACTGGAAAAATGGATAAAAAGAAACCAGGTGAACGTTTTTAGTCAAAGACGGAGCTTCCGTCCACGCACAGTCGAACACAGACTAGGTGAATCAGAGCTCAGGACGAAAACACTATTGATTCATCCCTTTTCCGCCGAAGTTAACTTTTTGCCACAGCTGTGGCAGGTGGCAGCTGGCAGAGACTGGGAAGGAATCGATTAACCCAATGTTGACAACGATTGTGGCAACAGTTGAAAAGTGAAATAGTCAAGTATGCAAAATCCTTTACTAGCCCACTTCCCACATTTATTGGACCTGGCCCGGTTACCGTTTAGTTAAGGTAACCCCAAACCTTCTGAGTTCCAGCCTGAAAGTTTTTCTACCGGGCCTCCAAATAGAACACTTGAAAAGGCAAGGTTCCGTGTTTCAGAGGAACGTTTTGGTGCAGAAGACACCAAGATAGATTGATTATTGATTCAAAGGTTAAGAACATGGTAAATACTATTATCCATTTGTCTAACCCTTCTGCTCCCTTTGGCGCATGACTCTTAAAGTTCTACGGCATGTTCTATGGCACGCGGCGGTTACAGTAACGAATAGCGCCTATTTATCTATTTATCCGAAAATTTATTTTTTTCCATTTTTCACCGAGAGAGAGAGTGAGAAAGAGAGAGAAAGAAAGAGATAGAGAGAGAAAAAGAGAACAGGGGAGAAATGAGGAGGACGGATAGAGGCAAACGAAAGGAAGGTAAAAGTAGAGTGAAAGAAAGAGAGAGAGAGAGAGAGAGAGAGAGAGAGAGAGAGAGCGCGAGAAAGGAGAAAACAAGAAAAAGGAAACGCGAGGAAGGGGCCAGAGAGCTAGTGGGGGAAGCGCCAAAAGACAAAAAAACCAAAATCTCAAAAGATATGAGGCTCTTCATGCGCTACCGATCCCTTGAAAATGGAAATCGTCGATATTGGTAGGGACGCTAAAGGACTGGTACGCTCGCTTTTCGGGTAAAAGTCAGAGACAAAGGATCCGCCCTCGCACGGCCTGTCACAGGCACAGTGAGTCATGACGGCGAAGGGAAAAATTTTATCGGCGCGATCTGTTTTTGCGGCGCAGCTGTGGCAGGTGACCACTCGCGTCTGGGAAGGGCTACAGTAACCGATTGGAAACTTCAGAGAAATTCAAATCTTCGCAAAATAAGGGCTCTTTTAAAATTTCGGAAACCAACGACGGAATCTGGGCTGGCCCAGCTCAAGTCAGCCAAATCACAAAACTATTGAAATTATACTGGCCCTTTCCAGTGGTCGACCTATAGCGTTCCCGTCGAAAGGGTTTCTTTCAAACGACGAGGCTATTTGAAAACCCGTCGGAGATTACGGTATTGAATACCGGCGGCTTGCTTTTATCCATTCATTCAACTCTTGAGCTTCTGATCGGCAACAAGCATTGAATAGCATCAAAGAAGGAGGGCCGACACGACTTTGCACCCTTTGGCTTTACAGTTTCCCTAATCGAAATCTCATTTTCATACCCATTCGTTTCCTTTTAACCTTTTGTAGTTATGTGCTAGAACAACATTTATTTGCCACAAACTCAGAAGGCAAGAGCGGAAGGCGTGAAGGAAGAGATGGTTGATCTGACCCTTATCCTCGGCGCCGATCCGCCCACGGGCACGAAGGGCTTCTTGATTGTTATTGAAGTCTACTAAAATGGCACGAATGCTTGGATAGGTCAAAAGACTGCGGTACCCGGCTGGTCAGCAGGCTGGGCGATGTGGTTGTCGATCTGAACGACCTCCTCGTTGGGGTCGAAGGCAACGATTTCAGCGACGCGGACCACCGGGTTGGCGGCGATGTCGTCCAGATTGATGTTGTCCTCTAAATTGGCTATATTTGTTGGTTAAATGAAAATCTACAGCGGATGTTAGGCGAGCAGCAGAAGAGCCGGCGCAGCCATTGCAACATGGCCTAAAGCTCAATTAAGAGAGACAATAAGCCAATGTATGGAGGCCGATAGAATGAGACAAGAAGAATCGGCGTGGAACATGTGAAGGACACCGCAAGTTGGCTTTCAATCGAGCAAAGGATGAATTTTGCTAAGCGGGATACTGTAGCTGGGGAACACTGCTCCTTTTCTAGCGATAGCTACAGGTGATCAAACTAGGCTGGTATGTACTTCCGTACTGAGAGCGAGTGAGTGAGAGCGTGCGAGAAACAAAGAGAAAATACGAGGTAGCGCCATAGAAAGCGAGATAGAGCAAGAGAGAGAGAGAGAGAGAGAGAGAGAGAGAGAGAGAGAGAGAGAGAGAGGGACAGAGAGACAGAGAGAGGGAGAGAGACAGAGAGAGAGAAAGAGAAAGAGAGAGAGATATATGGAGAGAGAGAGAGAGAGGGAGAGACAGAGGGACAGAGAGACAGAGAGAGGGAGAGAAACAGACAGAGGGAGAGAGAGAGAGAGAGAGAGAGAGAGAGAGAGAAAGAGAGAGAGACATAGAGATAGAAGGAGAAAGAAAGAGAGAACGAAAGCGAAATAGAATGGTAGCGACAGGAACAAAGGCAAATAGAGGATGAGATCCCTCTCGCGTAAAAAGTCAGAGACAAAGCCCCCGTCCTCGCACGGCCGATCACATGCCTGGTGAATCATCCCTGACGGCAAAGGCGAAAATATTATCGGCGCTATATGTTTTTGCGGCGCAGCTGTGGCAGGTGTCCGCTCGTGTCTGGGAAGGGCTACAGTACCCCTTTATCGAAAGATTCAGATAAAATCAAAAGTTGAGGTGAGGTTGAGGTTAAACTTTCTGTTCCAGTAAATCATGGCATAGAGACGCATCGGGCTGTATAACAAGCAAAACTTTTCTATTTCCCGTTATTTTCTATGTTGCGAGGCCTGAAATTGCTTTAAAGCGCATCCGATTTGGGTCTGTATGCGCTTTTGATCAGTTTCCAGAAAGAACCCTGAAAGAACGACGGTGCGCCGTAGTTCGAGCGCCGATTCGGTGTCGGCGGCGATCTCGGTATTCAATAGCGGCTTTCTTTTATCCATTCATTCGAATCTTGAGCGTCTGATCGGAAACAAGCATTGAATAGCATCAAGGAAGTAACGCCGAGTTGCCGGTCTTCTTTACTATTGAACTTCCGATCTTTCTCTCTCTATCTCTCTCTCTCTCTCTCTTCTCAATCTTTCATATTTTTTAACTTATCAACATTTATTTGTAACGTAGTGCTACTTTAACAGCTGTTGGGTGGCCCTTTAGTCCGCGGCAGTCTCATCGAGGAAGTGGTTCTGAAATGTCTCTTTTATTACACGAATGAAGGCCTTAGAACCTCAAAGTACTGGTTGATGTTGCCGGCGTCCTCCACAACTTCAGCCAGCTCATTGAAGCCAAGGAAACGAAGGGCGTCCAAAACTGAAATATAGTTTGTATTTTCATCAAGTGGAATTCCTCACCCCCGTGGTCATCGTTAGTGGCGCTGGTGGAGGAACTGACGGCATTCTCCTGGACGTCTAAATCGACATTAAACTTGGATATAAAAGTGGCTATCCGTACCTTCCAGCGGATCCCTGTTCTCGATAGCTTCCTCGGCGGTGTCGATCTGGTCGTTGAGGGTCGGACGCGATGTTTTCATCTGAATTTTCACGTTGTTTAAATGAAAAACTAGCTACCGGAGGTGGTGAAGAAGCAGAAAAAGATCTGACACACAAACTTCCATGGCATTGTCTGAAACTTTCATATGTGAGATAAAACCTGAGCAACAGAGAGAGAGAGAGAGAGAGAGAGAGAGAGAGAGAGGAAGGGCGAGAGAAAAAATTAAAATAGTAGTAAGTGACAAAGGGAGAATCGCAGCCGGGCACGTGCATTACGCCGAGACAGGAAACACTGAGTCAGCATGGATTCTCAATGGACGATTATCGATTGACGCTTTACCGTAAGAAATCGATTATTCCCGTCGTCCGCAACAGGCCAGCGGCCAAACCGTGTCGGGCTGCGCTGTTCGGGGGGGGGGGCGTGGCCTAGAAATCGGTTCCGGAAAATTGAGAATTCCATTGAATTTTGATCCGAAAGTGACGCTTGTCAAATGAAATAAGGGTATACAGGTAATTAAACTATTTCCAAGTAAGTAAACGTAATGATCACCGATCGAGACCGAACCTTGGTCTTGTGAATCAAACTTGACTGGGGTTTCTATCAAAGACTGGTCATTCCAGACGAAGGCTGGGCATTTAAGGCCTTTCGGCTTATTGTAATTCTAATTTGAAGCCGTGGCTGTCTTTTGGAACAAACTGTTGAAGTACACAGTAGAATGGCATGTGGCCGGAAAGATAGAAAAGCGGGACCGAAAGAACAGGGTTTTGATAGATTGGTTGGGTTGATATCGGTAAAACATCATAACAGTAAGAGAAAAAAGAGAATGGGCTTGTAGAAACAGACAGCCAAAACGTCAAACAGTCTGTTTTCAGAGAACGATCGATTCAGAAGAAACCCAGCTGGAAAAGGAGGACTGTCGCTGCCCGTTTCGCAACGGGAGACAAAAAAGGATCGCATCGGCACGAGGATGACGTCGAGACGGAAAACAATGAGTAATCGCCGGTTCTCTCAAAGGGCATTATGGATTGGCGCCCTACAGTAAGAATCTGGGCTCAACCTGTACAGTGTTCATCTTTGGCGGTCTGAAGGAACACATATAGGGATCGAACCCTGGTCGTGTGGCTCACACGTGACTGAGGGGTAGAAAAATACAGGTCAGAACCACATTGGTTTTGGTTCTTTTAGGCCAAATCGCCTGTGTTTTTATTTTTAAGTCATAATAGCCCAGGATAAGAGATTTTGAAATAAACTATCGTACGGTAGAAAGGCATGTTTGCGGACAACACTTCAAAGGCGGAATATCAAAGCTCTTAAACTTCTCCCCCCTCTCTCTCTTACTCTTACTCTCGCCCTCTCTTTATCTCTCTTTCCTCTCTCTCTCTCTCTCTCTCTCTCTCTCTCTCTCTCTCTCTCTCTCTCTCTCTCTCTCTCTCTCTCTCTCTCTCTCTCTCTCTCTCTCTCTCTCTCTCTCTCTCTCTCTCTCTCTCTCTCTCTCTCTCTCTCTCTCTCTCTCTCTCTCTCTCTCTCTCTTTCGCCCTCTCTCTCACTCTCCCTCTATCTCTCTCTGACTCTGTGTGTGTCTCTTAAACTTCTCCCCCCTCTCTCTCTTACTCTTACTCTCGCCCTCTCTTTATCTCTCTTTCCTCTCTCTCTCTCTCTCTCTCTCTCTCTCTCTCTCTCTCTCTCTCTCTCTCTCTCTCTCTCTCTCTCTCTCTCTCTCTCTCTCTCTCTCTCTCTCTCTCTCGTTCCCCCTCTATCTCTCTCTCTCTCTCTCTCTCTCTCTCTCTTTCGCCCTCTCTCTCACTCTCCCTCTATCTCTCTCTGACTCTGTGTGTGTCTCTGTCTATCTTTCTTGTTCTTTCCCTTTCTCCCTCTCTTCGTCTTTTCCTCCCTCCCTATCTCTTTCTCTCTCTATCGCTCTCTTTCTCTCTTTATTTCTCTCTCTCTCTCTCTCTCTCTCTCTCTCTTTCTGCCAACAGGGCTAAAACTCGGATGTGCTTCGGCTTGCTAGATTCCCGTATTTCAAAGGCTTACGTTACGTTTAAGTGTCAAGCGGGTGGGTGGCTTGTGCAGTAAGTTATTCTATCCCTTTTCCCTTTTAGTAAACTAAAGATTTGATTCCTGCCTGCCCTTGTGAGCAAATTATCGCCCTCTAGACATGATGTTCCGTCCGTGTTATTTTGGCTACCAAATTCCTCTCCCGTTCGCCCAGACGTCGAAAAGTTCATACATTCACAAAAAGGTCGGATCTCCGTGCTGACTCATCAAAACTGCCGCCGTCGCTTCAATCGGACCCTCTTTTTTTTCGCCAGACGGTTTGGCGACTCGACCAGCTGTGCTGAAAGAACAGTGCCGTCCACCTGCCAGTCTGGAGTGGTTCTCCCTTCTGGACCGGTCCTCTCTGTCTTCAGAAGCATGCAAGCTGGCCCTAGCGGGCGCCAGGCTTCAATGCTTCTACAAATTCTACAAAATCGCCTTAATTTAACTTTTTAATTAGGAATTCCGTATAAATCTACAAACCTTTGTCCAATTGCCCTACCGCACAACCACTGTTCCTTAAATTTGGGTTCATAGCGTAAGTTAGGGCCCAAATACGGTGTGATTACCATCCCTCCCACTCCTTCTCTCGCTTATCTCACATTTTGCCAGGGAGAGCTATATTTTGCATCCAGTTCACATTAAAACGCGTTTTTTGGCCACAAAAAAACCGAACTGAGCCTCGCCACCCCAAATTCAGCCCTGGATTGATAGTCATGCCAATCTTTTAAACATTTATCACTCAGAACTGGCAGGATCGCGGGTAGTAGGCACCCGTTCTCAACTAACTAAAATCTCTTGAAATGTCGTAATAAAAACAGAAAATATGTCCTTTATTTACACATTACCATCGAAAACTTACCACATTAATAAATTCTGACCTAAAAAGCTTTTGGAACTCGCCAAACAGACCCCTTATCCACTGAACGTCGCCGAATATCTGAAAAAGAGCAATGTTTTCATGGTTCTCGTACCACCAATCCCATTTTTTAGTCCAAAAGATCACTCTTCAAAGAGTAACATTGACTGTAACTCCATTTTGACTTCTACAGATCCCTCTCTCAATGACATCATACCTAATTCAGAAACCTCAACTTGGATATAGCTCCTTTCCCTCAAAAAGGAAGCCACAGCTCTCAACGACTCACATTTACATCCTCCTTCCATCAACGTCACAACAACCGTCGCCTACTTTACCAATCGAAGTAGGTCCAGAAATCTCCACCCAAAGATTGATAAGAAAGCAAATTTCTCAAATAAGATTCCGCGAACTAGCGCCCAACACAAGGCTTTAGACGCCGAACCAGAATTTGACTTATTGTGTTGTAGATGTTTTAAACTAAAAGTAGATCATAGGTCAAAGTTCAAGTTTGGGTCTCGACGCGATCGCGTGCCAGAACATTTCAAATAATTAATGCTAGCCAAGTGAACCAAATATTGATCAATCGATAGCCTATGTTATGGTTACCTAGATTCAATCAATATCGATTGATTTTAGTGGGTCTCGAAGCGATAGCGTGCTAAACTTTGCAAAAAATGAATATTAGCCTATTTCACCCAATGGGGTATCAATCGATAGCCTATGTTATGGTTACCTAAATCCAATCAATATGGATTGATTTTAGTGGGTCTCGAAGCGATAGCGTGCTAAACTTTGCAAAAAATGAATATTAGCCTATTTCACCCAATGGGGTATCAATCAATAGCCTATGTTATGGATATCTAAATTCAATCAATATCGATTAATTTTAGTGGGTCTCGAAGCGATAGCGTGCTAAACTTTGCAAAAAATGAATATTAGCCTATTTCACCCAATGGGGTATCAATCGATAGCCTATGTTATGGATATCTAAATTCAATCAATATCGATTGATTTTAGTGGGTCTCGAAGCGATAGCGTGCTAAACTTTGCAAAAAATGAATATCAGCCTATTTCACCGAATGGGGTATCAATCGATAGCCTATGTTATGGTTATCTAAATTCAATCAATATCGATTGATTTTAGTGGGTCTCGAAGCGATAGCGTGCTAAACTTTGCAAAAAATGAATATTAGCCTATTTCACCCAATGGGGTATCAATCGATAGCCTATGTTATGGTTATCTAAATTCAATCAATATCGATTGATTTTAGTGGGTCTCGAAGCGATAGCGTGCTAAACTTTGCAAAAAATGAATATTAGCCTATTTCACCCAATGGGGTATCAATCGATAGCCTATGTTATGGATATCTAAATTCAATCAATATCGATTGATTTTAGTGGGTCTCGAAGCGATAGCGTGCTAAACTTTGCAAAAAATGAATATTAGCCTATTTCACCCAATGGGGTATCAATCGATAGCCTATGTTATGGATATCTAAATTCAATCAATATCGATTAATTTTAGTGGGTCTCGAAGCGATAGCGTGCTAAACTTTGCAAAAAATGAATATTAGCCTATTTCACCCAATGGGGTATCAATCGATAGCCTATGTTATGGATATCTAAATTCAATCAATATCGATTAATTTTAGTGGGTCTCGAAGCGATAGCGTGCTAAACTTTGCAAAAAATGAATATTAGCCTATTTCACCCAATGGGGTATCAATCGATAGCCTATGTTATGGATATCTAAATTCAATGAATATCGATTAATTTTAGTGGGTCTCGAAGCGATAGCGTGCTAAACTTTGCAAAAAATGAATATTAGCCTATTTCACCCAATGGGGTATCAATCGATAGCCTATGTTATGATTACCGGAATTCAATCGCCGCAGGCGCGCCACCCGCTGTTGATCTAGAATAAGCTATCCCAGATCACCCCCCCCCCCATCACTCTATTGCCGACATCCTTAGACTATTTGCATCTATACAGACTAAACCAATCATCTATACTAAAACTTCTATATAACCAACCACATCTAATCTCAAATTTAAAAAAAAACAATTTAAAAAAAATTGAACTAATACCTTACGATGACTCAACACCACCACAGTAAGACAAACAACATAGCTCATTTCAGATATGGAACGCGCCAACGACATCGGATCCGCCTTCCTGAAGGCCCAATTCGGAGCAGACCTCCTCACTCCGAAGCCCAGGCATTGGACTACTACCCAGAATGCCGAACGACGCTGGAGGATGTTCACGGCTCTCGTGGAGAATCACATGATTCGAAACACGGAGTTGATCGGCCTCGGCACCGAACTGCTGACCCACGATATGCAGGAATTCGTCTGCCACCGCACCATCATCATCCGTGTGCATGACGACTTCCGCGACCCGCATGTTATGATTTTCCTGGAGACGGTAAATCACTGGAAGGTGGCCTTTAGTATGACCACCAAGCATCGCTTTGAGAAGACCACCCAAGGCTACTGGAGACGGGAAACCGCCAAGAACCATTCCACCGTCCCCTTCCGCGGGAACTTCCTCGACGCCATCGACATTCCGGCAGAGTGGCTAGTCCACCATCTGAGGGTTATGCAGCTGATCTTGATCAAGGACCCGAACTACGTCCTCGGAAGTTTCGGAATGCTCCTCCAGAACGCCGACACCCAGCTTACCAAGGTCATTGGAGTCAGCCGGGAAGAAGAACCCTGGATTTCGATGGCAAGGCAGGTCAACCAGGCCATCACCTTCTCCGTGAGCCTCGACCCAGGTTCCATCAAGGTCCTTGACCACTACGGACTGAATGAAGAGAACAGACACGCTACGGTCTTTCCGATGCAGGATCCCAGCAACGAGCGAAACGTCGACTTCCCAGATGAGGATATCTTCCCCGACCACGACAACGAAGACCTCCAGCCTCCTCCAACGATTCCTAGGTCCCTGAGGGTTGAGAGAGACATCGTCATCGTCCACGACTCCGATGAGGACTCCGATTAAGGTAGAATAAACCACAGAAGTACACACATAATTGATTCAGACCCAACGACTCAGTTGCCCGCTTCCCGCTTCCTTCTCTACTTTCGCCTGCAGTGTAACCTCGCTTTACAAAATGGTAACACACTGACTTGAAAAAAAAACCAACACTCGTTACAGTACCAAAATCGCCTACCCTCCCGCCTATGTGCTTCTCCTTCTCTCGTAATCGTCATCTTACCTTCGCAGCACATGGACGAAGATGTACCCACTCTTCCATAGATTAGAAGTCCATAAAATGTTAACACAAACAACTATCTTGACTGTGCAGACCACTTAAAAGGAACAAATTGCATAGGCGCAGATTTGGGGCTAAATGCGAATTCGCGACGCAACCACTTGAGCTTCGATTTATTCACCTGATCTAGTACGTGACTTTCTTGAACTTTCGCTCTTTCACTCACTCTCTCTCTCTTTCTTTCCCTTTCTTTCTCTCTCTTTCTCTCTCTCTCCCTCTCTTCCTCTCTCGCTCTCTCTCTCTCTCTCTCTCTTACTCTCTGTTTCTTTCTCTCCCTGTGTTTCTCTCTCTCCTTCTCTCTGTCTCTCCCTCTCTCTCTCTTTCAATCTCTCTCTCTCTCTCTCTCTCGCTCGTTCTCTCTCTCTCTTATTCTCTGTTTCTCTCTCTCTCTCTCTCTTGTATTTGTTCCCATCAAAGATTATACTATTTGCATGCTCACACACATTTAAAAGAATAAATGTACGTTTATTGTTTTAAAAACAAACTACATTTTAATATCACCAGTGTGAATAGCCGAAACGACGACTGGCCCTTCGCTCTGAGCAATGGCAGCACATTAGTCTGAAATAGCTTGTTTATCATAATTCACAGCTGCCTCCCACTACTGCCTTCCAAGATCTCCTCCAGGTGGCGAGCAGAAGTAGCCACGTGAGCGATCTCCTGGTAAACCACTGGGCGCTCAGCGTCAGCGACTAAAAATGTATTTTGCCTTCTGAACAATCGGATGCCTCTCACCATCCTGCGCGGCCCATAAGTTCTCGTAGTTAATGTCATTGGCGACCTCTTCATCGGAACTTTCAGTGTCGTAGCGAGTGATGTAATCATCTTAATTTGCATTTGTTATGAAAAAATAAGGAATAAGCTACCGGAAACCCAACAGAGGCAGAAGCAGCGGCGGACCCATTCAAACATGGTCTGAAATGAAAAGATTTAGCGAGGACAAGGAAATTAAGCGAAAACGGAATGTTTGCCAATGGGAAATGGATAAAAATGAAGACCAAGGAATAGGAAAGTAAGAAGAAATTCATATTAATAAAAGGCAGTTCTGAATTGCTGGCAACAGGCGTTAAGAATAGGCGGCTGATGAGGGGATGAAGCTAGACGAATTACCTTGACTGGCTGGAAGTTCTGACAGCTGTGCTGTCCGCGTGCGCAGATTTGGCGCCAAATGCGAATACGCGACGCAACCACTTGAACTTCGATTTATTCACCTGATCTAGTACGTGACTTTCTTGAACTCTAGCTCTTTCTCACTCTCTCTCTCACTCTTTCTCTCTCTCTCTCACTCTCTTGCTGTCTCCCTCCCTCTCTCTCTCTCTCTCTCTCTCTCTCTCTCTCTCTTTCTCTTTCTCTTTCTCTTTCTCTTTCTCTTTCTCTTTCTCTTTCTCTTTCTCTTTCTCTTTCTCTTTCTCTCTCTCTCTTTCTCTCTTCCATCATCATTTTAACACTTTATTCACTACAAGTAACTTGCTTAACTTCTTTTTCAACTTGACAACTTTTTCGAGACTTTCTTGAACTTTTGCTCTCTCTCTCTCTCACTCTCTCTCTCTCTTTCTCTTTCTCTCTCTATCTCTCTCTCTTTCTTGCTTTCTCGCTTCCATAATTTTTTTCACATTTTCTTTATTTGCATGTTCACTACAAGTAAACAGTTGGGAAACCGGGAAAAACAACTATTCGGAGAGAACACATTGACGGTAGTCGGGCTGGTCGATCAGTTGTCGTTGTCGACACGGGGAGCCAGAACAACAAACGTTTTCAAAATTTTAAAATAAATCTGACCTGGAAAGGCTCCGTGATCAGGACGGTGCAGTCGACGATGGCGGCGATATCGTTGGCGGGCACCAACGACCAACGCCTCCAAGGGGCCAACCAAGGCGGCAGGGGGCTCAGCAACGCCGGCATTGTCGTCGATGAAGTTATCGATGATAGGGGTGGTGTCGTCCTCTGAATTGATGTTGGTTTCAGAGAAACGAAACTCTACCCGTGGGAGCAAAGCAGCAGGAAAGGATACGGCGGAGAAAGTCCATTGTCTGAAATACTATTGTTGAAAACAATGAAATTTAATTGAAGAGAGGACATTAGAGAACAGAAGGTCACGGAGAGAGGGGGAAAGAGAGAAAAAAGGAGAGAGAAAGAGAAAGGGATGGAGAGAAAAAGAAAAAGTGGACACCAAGGTAAGCAAAAGAAAGAGAGAGGGAAAGAGAGAGAAACAGAGCGAGAGAGACAAAGATAAAGAGGCAGAGGGAAAGGAGAGAGAAAGGTAAGCGAAAGAGAAAGAGGGAGAAAGAGAGGAGAGAGAAAGAGAAAGAGAGAGAGAGAGAGAGAGAGAGAGAGAAAGGGATGGAAAGAATGAGAAAGAGAGAGAAAGAGAGGGGGAAATTGTAGTCGAATCAAGAGAAGACGGGCACCGTCCACTCTCGGCGGACGATGACGACCAGCTGTGGCTAAAGAAACTGTTTTCCTCGTTTCGAAATGTCAGCGACGGGCGGGGATCGGAGACAGGCACGTGCGCCCACAGCCCCCTGAATCATCGACGACAATAACATGATGACGTTTCCGTCATATCTTACAGTAATCGGGGCGGGGGCGTGAAATCGGATTGCCTTTATGGAAATGTAAGACGCCAAAATGAAAGATGAGTTTAGGGCCTTTTTATAACGACAGGTTGAAACCCACGGCGCAGATCCCTCGTCCCGATGCGTCGGACACCGCCTTCCCCCGATATTGGCTGCGGCGGCACTCCCAAGAGTTTTTACACAAAAGCCGATTTTCTTTGGCTGGTCGGGGCTACAGTAGTCAATGGGCGGCTTCCTTTGCCTTGTAAAGACACTCTTGGGCTTTTGAAAGCAGGGGCAGCATCAAAGAAGATAGGCCGCTGGGTTTAGAAGCATCTTTCGCGTTGTTTGCCACCTCTCTTGGCAACAACGTTCAGTGAGTGAGATAAAATAAGCTTTATCTAGTGATTTGTTAACAAAACAAAGAGAAATCTTAAATGTCGTTGATGTCAGCGACAGGGGCCTTGCAGCTTCCGATCTTCGGCTGAAAACAAACCATCAGCATTGAATCGGGGAGTTCGCTTACCTTGACATGCTCCATGTATTCCTCAAACGTCTGGGCGGCGTTAATGGCATTGAAAGACCTTTCCATGAACAGGAACGAATCCAGGCCCTCCTCGACTGAAACAGAATTTTACTAACAGAAAACAACCGGGTTACGGTACTTTCCTCGATAGTCTCGTCCTGCTGAAGGTACGAGATGTCGTAGGCGTAGTAAGTGGGCCCTGAAAGCAAAATGTTATAGGGCAGGATGAAACATTACCGGAGGAGATGCGCTTGGGAAAACAGCAGCTGAACAACTTCTTGAACATGTTGTTAAGTGTTCTAAAAATAATCATGGATAGAGAGAGGGGAGAGAAGGAGAGAGCAAGAGAGAAAGAGAGAGAGAAAGAAAGAAAGAAAGAAAAAAGAAAGAAAGAAAGAAAGGAGAGGGAGAGAGGGAGGGAGAGAGAGAGAGAGAGAGAGAGAGAGCGAGAGAGAGAGAGAGAAAGAGAAATATGGAGAGAGAAAGAGAGGGACAGAGGGACAGAGAGGGACAGAGAAAGATAGGAACACAAATCAAAAGACGAGCAACAGTCCATTGCGACAAAACGTGGATAATAGCGCTCAGACGACAGCCATCTTTTTTGGCTGGCGTGTGAAATATCTAGCGTGTCCTGGACAGAGGCTCAGAGACTCACATGGCAGGACGGCGACAGGATGAATCAGAGGCCTGAGAAGATCATTGAACGATAGGGGCTCGGCGTAAAATAGAACCGAGGGAGAAAGGACAAGGGAAGGTTGATAATAGCAAAATGCTCCGCCCAGACAAACAAAGCTGGTTTTGCACAGCATATGACTAAAACTGGACAATTGACCTTGATGTCAGAACTTCAGCCAGCTGCGGCGTCCCGTCTTGTCCGAGTTTTCGCGCCAAATTCGAATATGCAGCTTGATCCCGAGGCAAGCATTTGACCTTTGCCAGACGCCTGTTGGGCGACGCAATCACGTGATGCGGGCGCCTTTGATCCCTTTGTTTCCACCTCTTCGGATCAGCTTTTTTGGTTTCTCATCCAATCACCAAATATTCTTACCCAAACGATTGTTCACAGGATTCATTCCGTATCCTTTGAGATCAACAGGTGCGCTGCCGACGTGGCACCGTCATCAAATCAATCACCACGATCAGGTTATTCGACAGTTCTACCGTGCTCAGAAAAGGTTGGACCTCATTGCTTCTGCGAAGCAATGTGGTCCAACCTTTTCTGATCACGGTAGAACTGTCCCATAACCTGATCGTGGTGATTGATTATACAGAGCGAGAGAGCGAGAGAGAGAGGGAGAGAGAAGGAGAGACAGGGATTGCGCGAGAGAAATTCTTTTTTGCAGAACCTCAAATTCCTCTTTTCTTTTGCCAAAGAAGTTTTGGTTGCGGAATTGGGCACGGAGAATGCGTAATGGTTTCAGAAAGGCGCATGGGAAACTAAATACAAAGTAACCTGCCAAAGGCCAAGTGATTTGGGCCAAGTTTTTGAATGAACAGTGTCAGCTTGCAAGACGCAGCAGTTTATAGAAATTCGACAATGTACCATGGATCTCTCAGCCTCAGTAATACTAACAGAAACTCTACTAAATGTGACTTTTTAGATCTTACGATAAGAATTAATTCTGGCAGATTAGAAACCAAACTATATAACAAAACAGATGATTACAATTTTGAGATAATTCGATATCCATTCAAAGACTCTAACGTTCATTCAAATCTTATAACAAATACAATGGTAGGAGAAACGGTTAGAATCTGTAGAAGTTGCAGTCAAAAAGCAGATTTTGAAATAAGAATTAAATCTCCTTTTAAGAATATAGTTAAAAACAGGCACAATGAAAACTATATGGCAGTTCAATTCTTTAAAACCATGTGTCGACGGAGAGAAATTAGATATTTTTAATTTTTTTAAAATTTTAAAATTATCTTAATTTTAACAGTTTATGTTCAGCAAGAGAGGTGAAAAACGCCATACGGATAGTTTGTACTTTGGTCATAATCAACTGAGGTCGATTATGGGCGCGCTTTCGCTGAAGAGACGCGGAATCTGTCATTCATTGTCATCCCTCCCTTCAACTCATGTTTACGCTTTTCTTCTATTTAAAACTTTTCATTATTTTGTTATTCTTTAACATCCCAATTTTAATTAATAAAGTATATAGGTTTTAATGTATTTCTCTTTATTTTCTCCTATGTGAAATTGAGTGAGACTTCTCTGATGAGATATCTGAATTTTTCATTTACCCTATTTATTGAACTTGCCCCACACACTCTTATAACAATAATTCCACCGTCAGAGGCTCAGGAGCGAAACGGTGAAATTATCTGATTTAATTTTTCTTTACACTTTAATTTCATTCCCACAGGTTTTTAACATTCTCTTTAATCTTTTTCCTTCTCTCTCTCTCTCTCTCTCTCTCTCTCTCTCTCTCTCTCACTCTTTCTATCTCGTTCTGTTTCTCTCACACAATCACTACGTTTATTAAATATAAAATTAATCCGGTTAAACACTCCAAGCACGTCTCAACTTCCTCTAGAAAAACTCCTTCACGATCGTGACGATGGCGAAAAGGATGCAGAGAACGATGCTCCAGTTCTGAAAATTTACATTATTATTTTCATTCTATTTTATAACTAACCGCCATCTTGCAGGCGAAGCGGCCGTCCGGGGAAGCCTGAAATAGTGAGTTTTATTCTTTACAACGAATGCGAATTTTAGAAATTTCTTAATGAGTCGATCTAAGCCGCAGCAAAACAGATTCCAAGTTCCCAAAAGGGATTTTATGACATAATTTTTTTTCTTTTGTTATTACAAACGTGTGCGCTCATTATGCGGCCTTAGCCCGCCTTTTCAGTCATTCAGCCGCGGCTCTAGTGTAGCCTCACGGCTTGTTTTAAATACCCATTGGACCAATTCAGTGACAATGGTTTCACACAGAGCGAAATCGGTCACCAACCTCATTGAGCAGGCGCAACGCCTCCGCAAAGCGGGAGGGGGAGCAGTGCGGGGGGACGGCATCGTTCTTCGAGAGTTTCGTCAGATTCTGAAATCGCATACTTTGATAAATCTTTTAAATTAAAAAAAAAAACTCAGTTCCACCTTGCGGTCTAACACGTTGTCGCTAGAAAACGAATTCTCTCACCTTCCATGACGAATAGAAGACCGTCGGTCCCTCCGTCAGGAAGACGTAGGAGGCGCGCTTCTCTGCGGGGTTCGTGGAAGTAACCTGAAACATATTTCACCTCCAAAAAGAAAACATTTAGAGAAAGCACTTGGAAAACAAAACTCGTACCTTGGCGGGCCACATGAGTCCATCGTACGGAGCCCAGATAATGTCGTTCTTCTAGAACGGGACTGAAAACAAAGCTTTGAAAGGCCATGGTTGTAAAAAGTTGTTTTTGCTGACACGCGCGGGATCATGCATAAAGTTTGGCAAGCACTGGCGCAACCTTTGAGCGGCAAAACCTAATTTTAGCAGACGGTTTCAAAATTTCCTAATAACATTGAAAATGTATTCCAAACGGTTTAAAAAGCTTCAAAAGAATTATGATCCGGAACAATATACGCTCTCTGGGCAACCCCGCTTTTTAGCATTCGAGGCTAATTTATGCAACATTTTTATAGAACGTACCGGGCTTGCGCACCCTTCTGGTCCTAGGAGTCGCCATCTCACTGAAAATGGTGATCAGTTGCAATGGGTTTTCATGTGGATAAAAAAAATAGAAAAAGGTCGACGAACAATAAAAAATGGAACAATATGGAGGGCAGTTCGAAAAGAAAAAAAGAAACAGGCGTAAAAAATTAAAGTTAAAAAATGGGCTTTAAAACCTTTTTTGAATTTTCTGAATCTGTATAAAAAATAAAATAAAAAGATGCGCTTTGATTTATGCGCAGTGATTGTTGGATATTTGTTAGGCGACCGAAAATTGGGTATAAATTGTCTGTAGAGAGAGTTTTGGTGCCAAATTATACTAAGGGAGGAAACTTTGCCTAATTTTGATGAAAAATAAGGTGGCCGCTTATTTGGTCAATCAGTTTAGTAGCGAGAGAAAACGAAACGAGGCATGGAAGGAGACATACTTTAAAGAAGACATTTAGTATGAACAGCTTTTACGACATTATTTTACTTTTTCAAAAGGGTTTCATGAAGAAGTGGGGATGATTTTCGGATATAAATGGCGACATGATTCAAATATGAAAACGGGGCTACAGCGGTCAAAGGGATTTTAACATTCACAGATTTGCTGCTGAGGGATTTCAAAAGGAAGATTCACCGAAGGATGTACGTCTGAACGAATGAGGCAGTTGTGGGTGGGCGGGGGGGGGGGGGGGTGGCTAAGGGCGTCTGGCAGGGTGGTCCGCCGTATTCTACGCAGAAAGGCTACAGTAGTCTTTTATTGATGGATGGGGAAAATTGGGGAACGGAAGGCCACCAATGAATAAAACGGTGATTCAGCCGGATGCAAGCCTAAAGTTGTGAGTTGTAAGCCGTCAATCTACTGCAAGTTTAGCTGTGACTTTGCCAGTCGGTGGAAAAGCTGGACTTGCCAGTCGGTTGAAAACAACTTTTAAAGGTTGCATTCTTTATATCCCTGCAACTCTCTCTTTCTCTACTTCTTTCTTTCTCTCTGTGTGTAATTTATGCCGCCATGAACTCTCTTTAACGGAGCTCTTGAGATCACCATAAAAAATATTGGTTTGACTACTGTTGCAATTGTTGCATCCAGAAAACGTGAATTTGGGCAATGTTTATCACATAACAATAGCACACACACACACACACACACACACACACGCACACACACACACATTCACTCTCACACCACGCGTGCGCTTAGGAATGAGTTGCAGCATGACATGAAATGTTGCACGCCTCAAAAGTTTCTTTGCGCTAGCGAACAGATATAGTAATTAATGAATCTGTCTTTAAGTAGCGTACGGTAAAAAATACTGGAATTCGATTTCTTACTTTTTGTCTAAACTTCTGTTATGGTTGAATTGCTTTGCCATCCGGATTCAAATACGTTTACATTGACAAAAAGCGACAAATTATTTGTTTGTGTATTAGCCGTGATCGTGCCGTCTGATAGGACGGCCGAGGAATCAGAGTACCTAAGTATCGGGTTGCGTCAGACAATAGGGGGTTATCCGTAGTCTTCGACGGCGCGCGCAGCTGTTGCTCGGCCACCGAAGCACACAGCCACCCAAAATTGAATTGCCCTAATGGGGTTGCTTGCCCTTATGGGGTTGCTAAAGCTGTCGTGTCGATCTGCACAGTGTAGCTTTTCCGCCTCTACAAAACTATTGTAATACGCCTAGAGTCAGTGTTGACAAAATGCCAGAAAAAAACATAACAGGCAAAGTACAATAAAATACAAGTTAAAAACCACTTTATATATGACTAAAATGGGAAAGTGGGAAAATACAAATATATCACAATTTCATAAAATATTCATACAATCCATCGTAAATATTAAGGTTGGTTGCGATTCGGTTTATTTTTTAATGTATCTTATTTCAACAGTGGGCAGATCCCTCGTCCCGATGCGTTGGATACCGCCTTCCCGATATTAGCTGCGGCGGCACTCCAAAGTTTTTACACAATCGTCGCGTTTCTTTGGCCGGTTGGGGCTACAGTTATAAATGGGCGGCTTCCTTTGCCCCGTCAATGTCCATTTATGCTTCTGAATGCAGCGGCAACTTCAAAGGCGGTAGGCCGCTTGGTGCAGTATCAAGTCTCGTGACTTCTGCCGCGTCTATCGGTACCGTACCCTTTTGGGTTTCAAGGATTGAGTTGAAAATAATCACGATTTACTACTACAACAAAACAACTATTAGATATCATTGATATAAGGAACAGGGGCCTTGCAGTTTCCAATCTTTGGCTGAAAACAAGCCGTTGGTTGTAAATAAGAAAGTTCGCTTACCTTGGCATGATCCATGTAGTCGTCAAAAGACTGGGCGGACTTGATGGCATTGAAGGACATTTCCATAAACAGGAACAAATCCAGGCTCACCTTGACTTAAATAAAAAGTTATTGTAAGAAATAATTCGGGTTACTCCACTTTCCTTGATAGTCTCGTCGTGGTGAAGGTACGAGATGTCGTAGGCGTAGTAAGTGGGCCCTGAATACAAACTGGTGTACGGCAGGATAAAAATTACCGCAGGAGGGTCGCTTAGGGAAGCAGCAGCGGAACAGATAATTGAAGATGTTGTTTATTAGAGTGTTCTGAATATAATCCAAAGCTGCAGCTTTCCTTTTATTGTCTAAACTTCATCAAGAGGGAAAGAGGGAGAGAGAGACAGAAATATAGAGACGGTCAACTTTCCTCTTTGTGATTAAACGCTTTCTCAGTTTTACATTTTCCTGAAAACAGTTTGTCACATCCGCCTCAAACACAAGTTGCAGAAAATGTGCTGGTTCAACTATTGATGAAGATGGAAAAAGTCATCGACAGTTCCTTTTTAAATGTAATTGCAACTCGACCTTTCATTCCATACGTTTACTCAAACCACAAATTAGCACCTTTATTACTATCTAACGATCCCGTTTAATTCGTTTGTCTATCACGTTAAGACAGGTTTTCTCTAAGCAGTGAGCAGCCCTCGGTCACAAAAAAATTTGTGTTTGATTTGGCTGAAACGTCAACTGGTGACTACTTAGAACCCATAGACACGATATATAACGTTAGTTCCGATTATTCTAATTTCACAGCGAAACAATGGCACGAAATGTAAAAATTGTCATAACTCCCTTCAACGTTGTGATATTGACAAATAGGAGGGCTTATGAGCCAAAACAAAAATCTTTTAAAGTCGGTTCTCGCCTTTGAAGTTTAACGGCCGAAAAATGCCAACAAAGGTGAAAAATTTACAAAAATTTAGGTTTTTCGACTACCACAACGTCATGGTTAAAAGGCGAGAATCCTGTTATCATATTCAAAAATGTTATAATATTCAAAAATTGATTTGAAACTGTCATTTTCATGAAAAATTGGGCTAACATCCGACGAAAAAATATGTTTTTCATTCGATACCGCCAAAACATTAAGAATGATTTTTTTTTACAAAGAATCGAACATTTTCATCGATTTCAGCCTCTTCAACGTTCACAAATGGGTTACTGTTACTTTAATGTGGCAATAGCCTATAGTACCACGTATTGGCCTAAAACAAGAAACCAAGAGTGTAAATAAAAAAATGTCTTAGAAAAAACTTATTTTCTTGCTAAAAATCATTCATTCTTAATGTTTTGGCGGTACCGAATGAAAAACATATTTTTCGTCGGATTTTAGCCCATTTTTTCATGAAAATGACAGTTCCAAATCAATTTTTGAATATGATAAAATTCGAAGCTTTCAATGATATTTTTGAACGGCAATTTTTACGACAAATACAATGAACATAGTCCGGATTCTCGCCTTTTAACCATGACGTTGTGGTAGTCGAAAAACCTAAACTTTTTGTAAATTTTTCACCTTTGTTGGCATTTTTCGGCAGTGAAACTTCAAAGGCGAGAACTGACCTTAAAAGATCTTTGTTTTGCTTATGATTATCTATCGAATAAGCCCTTCTATTTGTCAATATCACAATGTTTAAGGGAGTTATGACAATGTTTACATTTCGTGCCATGTGGAATTAGAATATTCGGAACTAACGTGATATATCGTGTCTATGGGTCCTAAATAGTCACCAGTTGACGTTTCAGCCAAATCGAACACAATCTTTGTTCATGTGACCGCGGGTCGGACCATATACCCGATCTTACCAGAAAACCTCTCTTAATCTGTCCGCCAGTGCTCTTGAGAAAGAGAAAGAGAGAATTAATTTCCCTTTCCTGATCCACTATTCCTCTTCCCTTTGCCAGCGCCAAAAATTTCAATTGCGTAATCGAGCGCGAAGTAAGGCTTTCAACGCTGGAGCATGGGAAACTAAAGACAAAGACAGTTACGAGCGCGGCCTTGGAACAGGAATAACGTGCCTATAAATATGCCAAGTTTAAATTTTCTTATGTGGCTTATAAGATGGCAAAAACTCAAGTTGTAATAAAAGTGAGACCTAGAGTGGGAAGCATAGGAGGTGTCGCAGGTTTGTGTCCACGGGCGCCTTTGAATGAGCATTGAAACGAAAGAGTTTGCAAGCCGCAGGTGCAACTGGTTTGCCTTGTCTTGCACATGATAAACAAGCGAACGTCATCTTCTCTCTCTCTCTCTCTCTCTCTCTCTCTTTCTCTCTCTCTTTTTTTCTCTTTCTCTCTTTCTCTCTTTCTCTCTCCTTCTCTCTCTCTCTTTTTCTCTTCCACCGTATTATGCTTCATTTCTCTGCCATTGATTTCCACAGATAAATTTTTGAGCAACCGAATACGTTGCCTCGAAAAAAAAGCCTGGAAAGGGGAAAATGACAATGACAGCAAATAGAAATGGATCAGTCACGGCAACGTGAAGAAGTTCAGGTGATGATGATGCCTCTGCCCTTGAGAATGCCATAAACGGCGAAAACATTCCAGCCCGCACGAAGGAACTGCTCCTGAAAATGGATTTCATATCAGCAAATACTAAAGTTTACCAAAATCTTGGTAGGGCGGGCTTCAACGTCCTGCGTGTTTGTGGAAATCTACAAACAATAAATATTTTCAAATAACCCTTACAATAACCGGCCAAAATTTGTAGGGTTCCACACGGAATCAACAAGCAAACGTATTATATAAACAAAAGTGTCAAACTTGCCACAAACCATTTGGCAGATCACATAGTGTTTTCCATGAAATCTTCAAAAGCGAGTTTCTTAACTGTAGAAAGCGAGTCAAATAGTCTGCCCGGACACCAAGCAATCAAACTGGACAATTTCACCCACAATTTCTGTCCTTCCCGAGATGCCGAAGATAAGCAAGCTATAGGGGCCAACCATAGTCTTGAAGCATGTAGAAATAAAAAAATTAGCGAAAAACCCTAATTTTAAAAAAAAAACCTGCATTTTAATTGCTTCAAAATATGAACAGTCTGCATAATTAAGAAAACAAAAAAACAACTGCCGCAAAAAGGACTCGAACCTGGCAAAAGTTGAAAAATAATAGATTGGTACTGGCGCCTTGGACCTCTCGGCCAACCAAGTGCTGATTGCCCTCGGTGCGCGGTCGGTGATAAATCCGGAATTGGAAATGCTAATTTTCTCGACAATAGGAGGCCCGTGGCAGCAAACAAAAACAGTTTTGGGTAGCCCTGAGGGTCCCACATACCGATTTCGAAAACCTCGAAATCTTCAAGTGCTTCGAACAATTTTGTGATAATATTTGCTAGCCTTTCTTTCTTCGAGAAAACTTAAATGGTGATTGTTAATTTTTTTTCGACTTTATGTAATTCTTAGCCTCCTAAACTTAAATGTTCTGTAACGAATAAGGATTTGTGTACGTCTAGCTGATACGAAAATTCTACTCCTTCGGTAGGCATATGAGCTTGATTTGCGGGAACGTCTGTCATCTGTGCTCACAGATTTAGCAGTGATTAAGAATTTTCGGAGAACTGTAACATTTGGTAATTGCGATACGAAAATTAGGCTCTGCAACATAGCCAGTTTCGTATAACGCTGTAACAGAAGTAATTCCAAAGTGCTGCATCCCCATCATCCCCATTTGGGGGAATGTTTATCAGAGTAGCGGCAAGCCGACCTCCGCAAAAAAGCCACATGTGAACAAGCGGGCCCTGCAAAGGTTCTAAGTTTATTCGGCGCCTTTGTCCCGAGATCGCATCAGTATACCAAGCCCAACCGACTGTAAGCAGGGCGGCAACGGGGGTGAAACCTGACACCCACATCGACTTTAGAGATACCACATGTTACAGTCATCCCATAGGACCCCTGGGATAGAATTCTGTTGTAAAATTTCGAAGCTGCGTGTAGTAACCAAAGGCAGATCCCTCGTCGCGATGCATGTGATACCGGCGCTATTGACTGCGACGGCACCCCGAAGAGTTTTTACGCAAACGTCGTATTTCTTTAGCTGATCGGGGCCACAGTAATCAATGGGCGGCTTCCTTTGCCTATTCAAGGCACACTTAGGCTTCTGAATAAAGGGGACACATCAAAGACATTAGCCCGCTTGGCAGAGTTTCAACTTTCGCGACACCCGCCCCCGTCTATTTGTGGGCAATTCATAGTTATTGGAACGTTTTTCAGTTCCCGATTTAGCGCCAAACTTTTCAATGGACACTGTTTATTTAGGTGGATCAGCGGACAAATAAAACGGATACATCTTATGAGCAGGGGCTGAGTCTCTAAAATCCATGGTAAAACAAATACTTAAAAAAACACAGTGAGGCTGGGGAAAGGAAGCATTTGGTCTTAGGCGATCCAAATGTAGAACATGAGGGCGGCCAAAACCATTGCGATAACGCAGCAGGTATCAACCGGGCTAAAGCGGCGGGTTCCTCGGCGGGTAATGCGGAAAGCCATGTCTTCCTCAGCAGGGTCCACAAGGCGAAGGGTCTCCTCACCATCCGACTCCTCGTCCTCGGAGGAATCCTGGAAAAGTTTAGGTTATAATTTCTGATTAATACATTTACAAAAATGATTTTATCCAAAGCTGCTTCAATGGGCGGTCTTCAGCTTTTGGAACAGGCAGCCTTAGGCCGCTTCAATGGGCGGCCTTCTTCCGCTTAAATGAACGATCTTCGGCCTTTAGAACAGACAACCTTAGGCCGCTTCGATTGGCGGCCTTCTTCCGCTTAAATGGGCGGTCATCAGCCTTTGGACCAGGCAGCCTTTGGCCGCTTCAATGGGCGGCCTTTTTCCGATTAAATGGGACGTCTTTATGCTTTGGAACAGGCAGCCTTAGGCAGCTTCAATGGGCGGCATTCATCCGCTCAAATGGACGGTCTTCGGCCTTTGGAACAGACAACCTTAGGCCGCTTTAATAGGCCGCCATCTTCCGCGTAAATGGACGGTTTTTAGGCTTTGGAACAGGCAGCCGTAGGCCGCTTCAATGGGCGGCCTTCTTCCGCTTAAATGGGCGGTCTTCGGCCTTTGGAACAGATAACCTTAGGCCGCTTTAATAGGCTGCCATCTTCCGCGTACATGGGCGGCCTTTAGGCTTTGGAACAGGCAGCTTTAGGCTGCTTCAATGGGCGGCCTTCTTCCGCTTAAATGGACGGTCTTTGGCCTTTGGAACAGACAACCTTTGGCCGCTTTAATAGGCCGCCATCTTCCGCGTAAATGGGCGGTATTTAGGCTTTGGAACAGGCAGCCGTAGGCCGCTTCAATGGGCGGCATCCTTCCGCTTAAATGGACGGTCTTCGGCCTTTGGAACAGACAACCTTAGGCCGCTTCGATTGGAGGCCTTCTTCCGCTTAAATGGACGGTCTTCGGCCTTTGGAACAGACAACCTTAGGCCGCTTCGATTGGAGGCCTTCTTCCGCTTAAATGGACGGTCTTCGGCCTTTGGAACAGACAACCTTAGGCCGCTTCGATTGGAGGCCTTCTTCCGCTTAAATGGACGGTCTTCGGCCTTTGGAACAGACAACCTTAGGCCGCTTTAATAGGCCGCCATCTTCCGCGTAAATGGGCGGTCTTTAGGCTTTGGAACAGGCAGCCGTAGGCCGCTTCAATGGGCGGCCTTCTTCCGCTTAAATGGACGGTCTTCGGCCTTTGGAACAGACAACTTTAGGCCGCTTCGATTGGAGGCCTTCTTCCGCTTAAATGGATGGTCTTCGGCCTTTGGAACAGACAACCTTAGGCCGCTTCGATTGGAGGCCTTCTTCCGCTTAAATGGACGGTCTTCGGCCTTTGGAACAGACAACCTTAGGCCGCTTTAATAGGCCCCCATCTTCCGCGTAAATGGGCGGTCTTTATGCTTTGGAACAAACAGCCTTGGGCCGCTTCAATGGGCGGCCTTCTTTTGCTTAAATAAGCTCCGTTCGCCTCGCTCCAGTCGCTTCGCTCACTCCGCTCGCAATGGGCGGCCTTCTTGCGCTTAAATAAGCGGTTTTCATCCTTTGGAACAGGCAGCCTTAGGCCGCTTCAATGGGCGGCTTTCGCAACCACTAATTGTGATCTGGAATCTGATGCTTACCTCATCGATGAGGGAGGCGGCCGAGTCGAAGAGAGCCTGGCTGATGTGCGCGGGGCACACGTCTTGCTTCCTCATAAGACGCATGTTCTGAATTACCTTGTTTACAAAGAAGTTGAAATTGAGGTCTCAAAAGGAAAGATTTCTTTGAAACCCCTGCATCTAACAGTATGACTGTCCAAAATGGCCCGGTACTACCAAAATGTCTCACCTTCCAAAAAATTGAAAAAGTGCCCATGTGTTCCTCGGAGACGAACCTCACTCCGCTCTTCTTCTTGTCCTTCTTGTTGGACGTGACCTGAAAACAGACATTTTACTTTGAAAAGTTTAGGTGTACAAATTCTTACCTTGGCGGGCCACCAAGCACCCTTCTCCTTCGCCCAAACAACGTCTCCCTTCGAAAAAGGCACTGAAAAACAAAAAATATTGTTGTAAAAACTTATTTCTCTGATAGATTGTGCTACTTTTGAAGTTTTTGTCAAATGAATGTGAACCACATGGAAGTAGTTAAAAAAAGTAAAGGTTGTCATTTTTCAAATAAGAACACAAAAGATTCACGCGGATTTCCACAATGTGTAACATGTCAAATTGTCCAATTTTTGATTTAGGCACGCAAGCGGGATTTGGAAAAACTCTTTTTCTAGGTTTGATGCAGGGGCTACTGGGTGATTCATGCAGTTTTTGATGAAACTTACTCTGGGTCTTCATATCTTCACTCGGTCGTTGGGTTTTCCCTGAAAATGAACAGTTACAGTGGTTTCTTAATCAGTTTACAACAAAAAAGCGGATGTTGATAGAGGGAAAAGATGGTGAAAGGGAGGAGAAAAGAATTTATATCCAACAAAAATAAACTCATCAAAAAGAAGAATTATTAGATGCTAAAGGCGCTATGGGAAACTGAGTTTACAAAAGATTCGGTGGGGGTTGCCTTTACAAAAAGTTTAAAATACGGATTCTCTAAGAGTAACCCAGCGTGTATTCCAGCGACATGGAAAAATCGATAGTGACCAATTTTGACCAAACTTGGTCAACAACATGTATTTGACCTAAAACACTATTTTGAGAGTTTTAGGTCAATATCGATTATTTGACCCGGGTTACGGTAGGCCAAGGGTTACTGTAACTCACCAAAAAATTGTCAAAAATGGTCAAAATCAATGTCATTCGACTTTTTAAAGTCGAATTTAAAAATGATAAATGTACAATTTTATGTTTTCAGAGTTTCCTAAATGAGAGCGAAATGGTCAAATAGAGAGCATTTGCACTATGTTCATCGTTTTCTGAGTAAAATTTGCTATAAAACCGCCGCCACAAATCTTGAAAATACAAAAGAACACTCAACTTTCAGTGCTTTGGAATTGATGGGTACATGGAAAGGCTACCAATCGCTTTTAGACCATCCATTTCAGTCCTATTATTCAAACTATGTTACAAATAATTCAAGAATCGAAGAACCCAGAATTCATGGGGTGAGGAATGTGAAAAAAAATGAGGTATGTGAAAAAGAGAATCAACGAAGGATGTCCGCCGCGGCTGGCCGAGTGAGGAGGGCAGGAGGTCCACCGTTTTCTACGCAGGAAGGCTTGGGGGATTCTAAATTGGCGCCTGCACTAATATGGGAACAAATACTACAGTAGCCTATTTTAGTAGGAAATTCAAAATAATGGTATCCAAGTTTTCTGAAAAACACGGCAGTTAACAGAACCAAGAGGCACGGAAAGACCCGTTTTCCGAAAAACAATTGCTTTAAAATTTGGTAGCATAAGCTGTTTTCGAATAAGCTTAAGTTTTGATACAGTTAATATTCCATCTCGATTCTAACGAAAAAAAGCGACGAGCGGTTGTTTGTTTATTCGCCCTGATTCTGACCTCTGATACCACGGCTTCTCACCAGGAGGTCCATCGGAGGATCGGTTGAGCAATCCACAGAAGATGGTTAACCGGCCCTGTTTTGATCATTATTAAATGACAAAAGCGGAGTAACTCTGTCAGAAACGCGGTACAAGAATCCCGAATGAAAAAAAGGCAAATTACTAAAAGAAATAAGGGTAAATTTGCTTAAATTTCTAGTAAAGGGTTCGAAAAAGACATAGGGGTTTACATATGTAAGGGGCTTTTGACACCTGATTCAGGCATTTGCTGTTGAGGAATGTCAAAACGAGAGTCACCGAAGAGAGTCCGTTGCAGCTGAACGAATAGGCAGTTAGTCGGCGGGAGGGGGCGGGAGGGGACGGGGGCGTGGCAGGGCGGTCCGCCGTATTCTAGGCAAGAAGGCTACAGTAGCCCATTTTTATTGGAAAATCGGGGAACTGAAAGCTAAATCTGAGAAAAGACGGCGATACGGTCGGATACGAGCCTGAACTGTTGATTTGCAACACATTGATATGCTGTAGTCTATGTACAACGAAGAATTCGCCCTCCAGATAATACAGAAACCGAGAAAAGCATTCCAGACGCCGATTTTTGGCGATTTCTCTGCGAACTCCTTTTTCCGCATGCACTCAGCCGGCGCCGCTTTTGATCTACCGCTATTCCGTGCGGGACAATGTACCCACTATCCTTTAAGCGGCTGAAACAGCGATTGTCCGTTGGACACCGGCTATAATAGCTGTACGGATAGACTCACTTGTTTTGTAAATCGTTTAAAACTGGGTAGGATCCCTTGTTTTATGTGTTTTTTTTAGATTATTGAGTAAATATATCTAGAAAATATGACATTCATATGACAAACCAGGAGGAACGGAATGGCTTGTTTCCAGAAAGTTACTTTAAAATTTGCTATATAACCCTTGATTCGAAAAAAAGCGATGAGCGGTTGTTTATTTACCAGGCGTTTCGGCCCGCCTTCGGCGGTCCTACACTCCTGGCGTGTGTGGAATCAGCACATCAGTAGCTTCTATTTGATAGTAAACTTGCTGGAAACTATAATTTCAGACAGACGGCCTTCGGCCGCTAGGGAAGGCGGCCTACGGCCGGTCTGTTCGCGGCCTTCGGCCGCTAAGTACGCGGCCTGCGGCCGCAAAAGGGTGCCTAGATAGAAACACACACCGTTTCTCAAATGTATTAAGGAGGATTTGCCCTGATTATGACTTCTGATAGCACTACTTTTCACAGGTGTCCATCGGAGGATCGGTTGCGCAACCCACCGTATCGGGTTAGCAACTGGTGAGGAGCCGATTGCACACGCGGCTGTTCCTCGGCATCGCACAACCCCTAACCTGATTTGGACCTGTTCACAGATATCCGGGGGGGGGGGGGGGTGGGGTTCGACAGGCATATAATGTAACAAAAGGACAAAATGTACCAACATTTTTAGAAGTTTTGACTACATTTCTGCCGCTTGATCTCACTTTTTCCCCATTTCTCTTTGCTCTTCATTACTTTCGCTCCTTCTATTAATATCTCTTTTTTCTCATTTCTCCGTCTCTCTCTCTCATTCTCTCTGTCTGTCTCTTTTGCTTCCTCCCTCTATGGTTTAGCGAGCTCTTCAGCCTATCCACCTCTTTTATGGAACAATTTCAACCAATAGCAGTTCTATCACGGAGTGCGCCATCCAGAAAGAAGTGGGGAATGTTTATCAGAGTATCGGCAAGCCGACCTCCGCAATAAGACCACATCTGGACAAGCGGGCCCTGCCCTAAGTTTATTCGGCGCCTTTGTCCCGAGATCGCATCAGTATACCAAGCCCAACCGACTGTAAGCAGTGCGGCAACGGGGGTGAAACCTGACACCCACAACGGCAAGTTAGAGAGGGAGGATCTGTGAAAATCGAGCGCATTAATACCAGGGATATGGGAACATGTTAAAAAAGAAGCCCTTAATCATATCACACACATACACAATGTACCACAACGATAACTGTTTTGCAATAAACGCATTTTGAAAGCTGTAATTTATTTGCTGACCCATTAGGCCAACGCACTCTTTTCTCATATCTCAGGATGAGAGATTTTGGAATAAAATATCGTATGGTAGAAAGACGTGTTTGCTGACAACAGCGGAGCTGACCCCTGAATGCGTCGGCGACAGCGCTCGCAATTCAAATGCAGCTGAGAAGTTTCTTTGCCTGCGGCGATTGTATTTTGTCTTCTGAACAATCGGATGCCTCTCACCATCCTGCGCGGCCCATAAGTTCTCGTAGTTAATGTCATTGGCGACCTCTTCATCGGAACTTTCGGCGTCGTAGCGAGTGATGTAGTCATCTGAGTTCAATTTTATTAAAAAAATAAAGAATAGGCTACCGGGGACCCAACAGAGGCAGAAACAGCGGCGGAGCCATTCAAACATGGTCTGAAATGAAAAGATTTAGTGAGGACAAGAAAATTAAGCGAAAACGGAATGTTTGCCAATGGGAAATGGATAAAAATGAAGACCGAGAAATACGAAACTAAGAAGATATTCATAATAGTAAAAGGCAGCTCTGAATTGCAAGCAACTGGCGATTAGAATAGGCGGCTGATGAGGGAATGAAGCCAGACGAATGACCTTGACCCGATGGAACTTCTGCCAGCTGGGCTGTCCGCGTGCGCAGATTTTGCGCCAAATGCGAATACGCGACGCAACCACTCGAGCTTCGATTTATTCACCTGATCTAGTACGTGACTTTCTTGAACTTTCGCTCGCTCTCTCGCTCGCTCTCTCTCTCTTTCTCTCTCTCTCTCTCTCTCCCTCTCTCTCTCTCTATTTCTCTCTTTTTCTTTTTCTTTCTCTCTTTCTATTTCTCTCTTTTTCTTTTTCTTTCTCTCTCTCTCTCTCTCTCTCTCTCTCTTTCTACTTTCTCTCTTCCATCATCTTTTTTACTTTTTTTGCATGTTCACTACAAGTAAACAGTTGGGAAACCGGGAAAACAACTCTTCGGGGAAAACACGTTGACGGTAGCCGAATACCAAAAGAGCCGACTGTAAGCAAAGTGCGACAACGGGCCAACGTGCGTGAAACATGACACTCATTCAGTCTCTCTCTCTCTCTCTCTCTCTCTCTCTCTCTCTCGTTCTCTCACTCTCTCGATCACACACACACGTGCACGGGAGGGGGACAGAAGGTAACCCGGAGGGACAGAAGGTAACCCGAGGGGACAGAAGGTAACCCAAGGGGACAGAAGGTAACCCAAGGGGACAGAAGGTAACCCATGGGAGAAATTTGGGAACACAAAAAGGAACAACAAGAGTCCTTGTCTTAGAGTCGTATTTTGCTTATGAGGTTTGTTGATACATCATTTGTTTTTCAATACATTTTCTTAATTTTTTCTGTGGATTTGTTTTTTTTAAATTTATTTTTATACATGTGTAGTATGACTAAATTTTTTTACAAGCAGTATTCAAATTTTTGAAGTAACAATATGTTTCACAAAGCTATCAAAGCTAAAAGTATCTTGGATGTGCTTCTGACTGGGGCCGTCTGTGGATTTCATCAAATTTCTGAAGTTATCCATTTTGTCCTTTACTTCAGAACGACGGAGGATGTCTGCTGGATCAAGAGCATGCTGTTCTCCCGTCTAAAAATGGAAAGGTATTTTCCGATTTTAATTACTAGTTACTTGTCTTATCTTTAAAAGCTCCAGGTAAGATTGTAACTGAGCGGACTGAAGGGCTAAGAGTACATCGCTGAGATGTGGGTCATGTACAGTCCGTGCCAAAGTTCTTTCAAACACACTAAAAAATCAAAGTGAAAACTGCAGACAAAAAGAAAAACCTGTGGTAGCTTTCAGCTATGTTGGTAGTGCGGAGTGTTTCAATACCAAATTCGTGCCATCGAAGCGCAAATGTTCCAGTCTTTCCCCACGTAGAATTGAAATATTCGAGAAATGCCTGGCACGAGGTATACCCATTGTCAATGGAAGAAAGGGGGTTGCAAAGAATTCCGCTTCTTTGATGAAATTCCTATAATTTAACAGTTAAAAAAACTCTTGCACTTACTGAGGGCAGAAATACCAAAGCCTGAATTCTGGAGAACCATTGATTAACGATTGGATCTTTGGCAAATTTTCCCAATAGCTTGTCTCTGTTTCTATTGAGAGCCTGAGCAAAATGAAATGAACAACCTTCGACAATAGCATCCGGAAAAATCTATAAAAGGTTTTATATAGTTGTTTTGTTTTTCACCTCCTCTATGTCGTTAATAGCTCCCTGTTCAAAGTCTACCAGAAAGGGGAAATCCACAAATGTGTCTGAGGGCGCGACAATCTTTAGATGCTGCCGCAAGTGATTGAAGATGTTTAGGTATGTCCCCTTTGAATGACTATTGTCGAAGGCATGAAGAATGGGAACTGAGTGTCCTGTTCTCAGAGCTGCATGAATAGTATAAAGTTGAACCCGATTTTCCCAATTCTTTTGGCTTTACGTTATGTCTACCATCGGCCACAAATTTGACAATACCTAAATATTAACATAAACAGTTATAATGCTTCTTACCGATTTTCGTTGCCAGTGCCGAAACTTTGTCCGTATATAATATGAGTTCATCTTTGGCAGTTTTTCGAATAAACAAAGGTGCCAATTCCCCTGGATCGGTAGGAATAAGGCTTGTGAAGAAACGATCCTAATATTTGAAAAAAAAATCATGCAGTTTTAACAGAATAACCTCGATATGTTCCATTGTAGTTTCTTTGTTTTTGTTCGCATCAGTTGCTTTCCAAAAAGTTTTCTTAAACTTTTTGAATGTCGAAAATCTTTTACCGATTTCCAGCTTTTCCTCTTTTTCTGTAAAAAAGAAATTAAAAAAAGAACTTTTGAAGTAAACCTAGATCTGTGTTTTGAGCAACATTCGCAAGCATTCCCCGGTAAGCTGTTATTGGCAATGACGGTGACGCTGCGTTTCGAGTTTTTTGAAGCTTTTCGTACAGAACCCTACGGCTGTTCTCTTTTGAAGAGACTTATCCTTGTGGGTCTTGCACGAAATGCAGACGTATATTTGAGCCGCTACGCTTCAAACGTTCGCGCAAGCGAACGGATATAGTAGTTAGTGTATCTGCCTTTAATGAACGTGTGGTACAAAATACTGGTATTTGTTTTCTTATTTTTCAACTAAAATTATGTTATAGCTGAATAGATTTTCCCATTTCGATTCAAAAACGTTTACATCGACAAAAAGCGACGAATTAGTTGTTTTTTCATTCACCCTGATCGTGCCCTCTGATAGCACGGCCGAGGAATCATACTACCGGAGTATCGGGTTGCGTCAAACAATAACGGGTAATCGGCCGTCTTCGACGGCGCGCGCAGCTGTTGCTCGGCCACCCAAGCTCATAGCCACCCAAACTTAAATTGCCCTAATAGGGTCGCTCTCTTTCTGTGATTGCAAAAGCTATCTGACCGATGGTGTTCTGTAGCTCTTCCGCCTCCACAACACTATGGTTTTACTTCAAGCATCAGTGCTGACAAGATGAAAAACGAAATTATAACAGGCAAGGTACAATAAAACAAATGAAAGGCATATATATGAACAAATGTGAATTTCATTTTCAAGTTGAAAAATACAAAGTATGTCACACAATCTAAAACATTCAAAAAGCGAAAAAGGAATCCTTAATACTATAATTCATCTTGAATGGTGAGGTTCGCTGCTACCCTAGAAGTTGACTCCAGAAGCATCCATGGGTTGGACGTTGATGTCCACCAGGTCAGTCGGCAAATAGTCTTCTGGGAAAATGTATTACTGGAAATGAAGTCATCTTACCTGAGGAGTCAGCAGAGGTAGTAAGAAGCATTCTGTTAAACACACTAGCAGATGTAGAAGACGAGCTATGGGATGATGAAGAAGTGTTGGTGACCATATTGAACAAACTGGTAAGAGCACCTTAATCATCATTGATAACCTTAAAAGACCGTCCAGTTTTTCTGTTTTCTGTGTTTTTATGCTAATTAGGCGCCCTTCTTAAAATGCATATTACTTTCCAACAGCAGTTCATGAAAGGGTTTAAAAAAGAATAATTAGAATTTTTCGAAACCCTTTGGAAAGGAGACTGGCGGTTCCTTTAGGGTTTATTGCGGGGCCGGAAGTGTTGGTTTTAGGCTTTTGCCGTAGGTGATTCGGGTCTAAACGTCTTAACCAGCTATGCGTATCCCAGCTTCTTGCACCCGTAAGGGATAGGCATTGGCGTCAACCCCTCCCCCTCCCCGTCTCAACGCCGCGTCGCATTGCTTCCATTTTGAACGAAACACAAAACAAATGTGATAGGTGAGGTAAACTGACTGGCATATGTTGGGTTCCTTAAATCATTTCGAACATCTCTGGCAACTGCATTGAATACGTCATCGCTCCACAAAGGTCCCTCCAGTGGCTGGACATCCCTCAAATCATCAGGCCAATCGAACCCTGAAAGTGATTTAGATAGAAAAGAAGAAAGAAAGTTGTTTTACCTTGGCTTGCAGTGGGAGTAGGCGGGGCGTAAAGACCACTGGGAGCGGTAGAAGTGTGGCTACTGTGGGACGACGAAGAGGGGAACGCGGTCATGTTCGATCCAGTGAGAGGCGCTAAAACAATAGGGTAAGCTGTCACTTACAGTATTAACCAAAAAGGCGTTTTTTCCCATTTTTATGATGTTTTAAAGGGGCCGTCAGGGATTTTACAATTTATCCTATAGTATTAAATGCAAAACGTGGGTCAAGAAAACATAGAGCTGTTTTGGTTACATATGTCTTATTAGTCGGAAATCGTTGCTCAAAGTGGTCAGTTTTGGCAGGTGCAGACAGCGGTCGTTCCAAATGTTTGCCGTAAATGACGAACTAAGCGTCCTGTGTTTACGCAATTCAAATTTAACCAAAGTTTTTCGTCATGCCTGCCCCTTCATCATTGCATCTCCGGTTGTCTGCAGGATCACAGAGCGCCGGTGCTGACATCCGTAGCGGATCGGCGGCGCCGCGGATAGGGGTCTGGCTAGCGCGGTGGAGTCTGGGAAGTAATTCACGAAAAGGCCCCCTGACTGGCCCTCAAGATTAGTTGAGTAACATTAACAACGCCGAATGTCTCTTTAAGCAAAGTTCTAACCATTGTAATTGTTCACAAAGTCCTGCACGCCGTACGGATCCTCAGTAGTAGCAATCGTAGACAGACTGTGGAGGAAAGGAGGGTAGTCGTGCTGAGAATGCCCGTAATTGAAGCCTACAAACAGTGATTACAACTGCATAGCTAAAAAAAACGAACCGGGGCCCGAGTTCTGCATGAAGAAGTGAGTTTCCGACGCAGGACGATGAAGTTCCTGGAGTCCCTGGGCAAGTTGAGGTTGAGGCCAAGGCTGAGAACTGGACGACGGATGCTGGGAGTAGAAGCTGTCATCTAAATACTTCCTTTAACGGCGAAAATTCAGAAACCGACTATTTCCAGTAGGCGGAAGAGGCCAGGTGGGAGCAGTGCTTGGCATTATTGGTGCCTGCAACTGATACTGATTGACGGTGTGGTCCATGTGAGCCTGCTGACAGCCATTATCCAAGTTTTGAGCAGGATTTCCAATGTTTCCAATGGGCGGCTTCTGAAACCAAACATTTAGACTGCTTCCATAGTTGTCTCCAATTCTAGTTCCCCAGCTTCGCAAATGTAACCTGACGCATTATTGCGTAATTGAGCTTAACCATTTCGTACGCAATTTCGCGTTTGGTGTTCTTTGAATAGCGCTAATGACTTAAATGGAAGAAACAATGATTACTTCGACTATAAACGTATTGCATTTTTAATGAGATTTTCCGAAGAATAAAAAACTCACGCTGATGAAAAATTCAGTTGCCGGAAACTGTAGAGTTGGCAACCTTGCAGCCACAAGGTCAATCGGCTGTGCGAAATCTTCCGAAGGCTCCGCTGATGTTAGTACAGTAATCTTAAGATTGAATATTGAAGAAAACTTGAAACACCCCTTACTGAGAAGCTCCCAAGACACCTCATGACCTCCTCGTTTGCTAGTCGGCCAAACACGTAAACCTGTCCTGAAACAGCCAAACATTTGTGTGAAACAAAACAAATTCTACCTGATGGAAGTCTGACGTGTCCTACGTCCACTGTCCCTTTTGGAAGAGCAAGACGGAATGAAACCCACTCCAGTTTCCTTTGCCTGAAGTCTATCATCCAGAAGACATTTGGCGTCCCACTGCTTTGGCAGCGCTCGTTGAGCAATAGACACTCTAGAAAAATTGTCACACTGAATACTACATGGATTACCTCCGACGCACGAAATCGAGATGTTATTGCAAGCAGGCGGGCTTCCATCGGACCCTACTAATTCTTCCTTCAAGAATCGACGGTTGGGGGGCTGTAATTTAAACTCATTAATAAGAGATATAGTGTATGTGTATGTGTGTATCTGTGTCTCAATGTCTCTGTCTGGATGTGTGTGAGTCGGTGATGTTCACGTGTGTATGTGCGTGTGTGTGTAAGTGGTAATGAATTATAGTCAGACTGGAAAAGTTAAGTTTCCCTAACACGGCCGTGTCCAAGAATCCTTCCTTTCTTTGAAGCCAATGCATATCCCTGAAAAATTCAAATTCGTGAATAATATTTTCATACCAATTGTGCACAGCCGCGAAAAAAACTCCTTTGTCTTCAGAAACATTACGACACTTCTTTTTAGGATCCTTCTTCTTTTTAGAAACATTAGGATCCTTCTTATTCTTAGAAAAATGAGGCAACTCTCTTTCCACAGGTTTGTTCATTCCGTTCTCCACAATCGTCACCTTTCTCATCTGTTGCAAATAATTAACTGTAAACCATTTCTAATACCGTTCTCCCTTTCTGAGTTTGGCTGATGAACACGACCTCGTTGCTCGAAGAGTGGAAAAAGATAATTTCAACTGGTTTGGGCTTTTCTTCAAGTATTGAGATCAATGCAGTGCTTGCCACTGAAACTTCGTCTGCGTTGAGATGAAGCACGTAGACCCGAGGCTGAAACTTTCCCATTTAAGGATTATGCGACTTTTGCAATTTGGTGGTATCTTCTTTAAGGGGGCGTGACCTGCCTTCCCTTTTAAAGGGGCGTGGCCTGCCCCGAGTAAACAAAGCGGCCGCTATTGCCAAATCGCAGCTGCGCCGTGCGCCTGCTGAGCTCTGTTTGTACCTTTTACCCGTTCCTTGCCTGTACCCTTGCAGAAATCAACGCACTTGAAAATTTAAACTCTTTATGTACATAATTAAGACTTTTATGGCAACTAAGCATAGCTTAGCCATGTAATATTTCTATGTAAGTCAAAAAAACAAAAAAAACTTTTTACGACTCAGCTGAGGAGAAAACCATTTTACTACTTTGTTTGGTTGAGAAACATTTCAATGCTATATTTCTTAACTTAAATGGTTTCGCTCAGCGTTGCTGAGGAAGAAAAAAAACGAAAAAGTGTCATAATCATTAATTTCGAGAGAGTAGACAGGCGATTCGTTTTTGTAATCGAATTTGAAGCCGATTGCTATACAATATGATAAGATTTTTTTGTAAGTTTGGGGCCAGCTCTAGCTCTAACACTCGATTAATGGTCCGTTTTTGCCCATCTTGTAAATGGAGGGTCGAAAAAGGCGGAAAACCGATAAATTTTCCCTGTTTTTTAAATTTTTTGGCTCTGGTGGGAAAATTCCGGAAAATCCTAAAATGTTGTCGGTTATAGTATTTGTCTGCATAAAGAGAGTTATCGATTTTTTTTTGAATTTTGATGATTTTTAAGTTACCGGAATCCGGGATCGAATACCCTAACCAGGTACCAAAAATCGAAATTAGAACCAAACCAGAAAGCCAAGAGAAGTCAAACCACCTTCTCCAGGAAGTTGCTTTGACGTTCCCATGTTTATTCCTAATCTTGTGACCCCGAACCACAATAACAGACAAAAAGCGGTGACTGTTGTTTCGCGCAAGAAGGCCGTAAGAGCAAAACATGTTTGTCACTTTTCAATATGTCAAAACAAGGAAGGCGATTGACCAGTGTTTCGAAACCTAGTGACAAGGGGGACCCGGGAAGGGGGGGGGGGGGCACCCGCTTACCCAAAATCTCTGGCTGGCCCAGAACATCGAGGATTCGGATCCGCCCTAAGTAAAACTTTTTTGCCCGCAAATTATACTGTTTTTAAATTTAATGATAATAAAAGTCTTTTAAACATCGCTAAAAAGACTACATGTTTTATTTTTAAATAAACGAAAATATGTCCTCCGGAGCGGATTCGAACCCTCGATGTTTTTCTAATGAGGGGGCCCGGTTACCGTGACTCCACGACATTGCCCGCATTTTGCTACATTTGCAATGTTGAGAGAAAGCCAAGGCCATTGATTTAAATTCTTATTTTAAAAACTGCTGTAAAAAAGAAACCAACCGTAAGCCTATGCTCCTCTTTAGTAAGCAAAATTAGTTTAGTCGGGGTATTCTCAAATCTCCCCGGTGCTTTGGCAAACAGTCGGCAAGGAGTGCCTAAAATATGCTATTTTGTTTATATTTAAAAAAGCATTTCACCAAATGTGTGAATGTCGGGCTTGAGTCCACTGAAGACAATTTTCTTGCAAAGCAGGGGCTCCTTCCCGTCTTCCAATTGGATAACAAGGATCGAGCAATTGTTCCTGGAACAATTTCTACTTTTGCTTATAAACTGCTAAAACTTACTTGTCTTCGTCATGCCCCAGGATGTAGAGCAAACGGCAATCTTTTGGGCTTTCCACAATCTCCAATACATTAAACTTCAGGAGGAGATCTTAAAAAGAAGGCCGTTTTTGGCATTAAAGGAACAGTACCGTTAAGAGATTGACTTGGGTTAGCCATTTCTAACTGGTTGGTGATCGCAAGTCAAAGAACACGTAAAACTAAAAATAAGATATGTAAATAAGAAATGTGTTGTTTCGAGAGCATAAAGAGGACAACTGGATGATAGAGAGCTAAAACATTAATATAAAAAAAGAAACTAAAAAGGTTTTTTTTATAATTTTGTATGGCTCTTGCCAAACTGGTATGCTTAGCACGCACTATTGTGTATTCGAATGGCATTTTTGGTTGGACCCCATTTTCTATATTTAAATTTAAAAACTGCAAAAAAGTTGTTTTTGTTTAAGTTTCAATATGAAAACTTTGCGTAAAAAATTAAAAACACACATTTAATTAAATTTCAATATAAAATATATCACGGGTTGTCTCAATTAGTGTTCTGAGGAAAAAGCTTTTTTTGAGCTGTCAGTTTAGTATTTTTACAGTAAACAAAATTGTGACGAAAAATGAAAACAACTTATAATTGTGACGAATGTTTCAACATAGACTTTAATAATCAAATGAGAGATGAATTCTTTGGATGTAAACGATTCACTAGCTAACACGCATCACGCGTAGTTTCTGCTGTTGCTTTATGTGACCTTATAGCGCAGTGCATTGTGGCGCGCACTACCTGTAGATCGTAGGTTCGATCTTATGCCGTGCTTTGTATAATTATTTATATTAAACATAAAGTTTGATGTTGATAAAATCTTTTAAAAGACCGATCAAAGACAAAATGGCGACCAAAACTCATATTAAAATACGAGGACTTTTCTATCTTTCCTTCTGAAATCGCATCGTCAATCGATTACTCTCGACGCCTCCTTTCCTTTAAAAAGTTGCAATTTGCACGATGATGTGGCAGCTGGCTAGCGGCGGATGCAATATACTATTCAATTGAACGAATTAAAATACGTTCTAAACAATTAAAACTGGAATTAATTGAAAACCATGATACAATAAATAAAATTGATGCAAGGCCAAAAGAATGCGCAATTGTGCAGGACTCAGACAGATCAAGCTATCAAGGCAGAGAAAATACTCGCAACAAGATTTTTCTATAGATTTAATGACGCGCTAATCAAAAATATATTTGAAAAGAGATGAACAAGCGAAAAAGTTCTAGCTCCTCCAATCAAATGTGGGATTGTTTGCGTTGTGATTGATAAGTCTTTATATCAATTTGGAAAGCGAACTTAATCCCAATTTTTGGTAGATGGTCTTCGAAAGAGTAAAATTTTAAACAGGTGATAAACTTGGAGACGGTTTCATCATAAGGTCTAAATACGACCGCTGAGGATGGAGGACAATGGCTCAATGATTTCTTACTGCGCGCTTCCTCCTGTGAATCACGACGCTGGTAGGCTGAATTCTCTCCCCGTTCGGCGCCTCCCTAAAAAAGTACAACGGTTTCGCGTCATCCGTGCCAGCGGTGCCATCTCAGGTGCAAATCGAATCGATTGAATTGAGAAAGCAAGGCACCCGAGTGATTTACAAGAAACAAATCCTCAGAAAGGTCTTAGGTTTTCAATCAATTGAAGTTTTACAAAAGTAAATGCAGCGACAAAGATGGATCCTAGGTCTGATTTTTGATGTTCTGACTGGGTGGTCTGTAGGAACTCGCCGGAATAAACCGCCAAAATACGTTTGTTATACTGATATTTTTTTTCTTTACTGTCCATCAACTTTTAGCACGTATTGATGGGAAATGAAATCGATTCCAGTGAGAGCGCCATTTGGGTCCCCCGTGAATGGTGCACAGAACACCTACCAATGGCGATCGCGGCTTTTCCTGTCTTTCGCTGTGGTCTCTAGCGAAGATTAAGAAAGTGACATTAGTTAAATGGGTTTCGATGAAGCAGCTATATGGTAGATTATATTTTAGGAAATGGGTTGAACTGCAAATCCCGATAGTTTTTTTCATTTTAAGAATTTCGTTTTTCATTTTCACCTAAAAACTGAATCTCTGAAGTAACTTTTTTTTTATCGTGATGAGTTATTTTTTTTTTGCAATACTCACTACTCTATAACTGATAATCGGCCAAGTTGCGTAGGAAGCTCATAAGAGCCTTTTATTTTTTAATAAATTTAAAAAAAATTATTGAATAAAAAACTAATCAATACGATGAAAAATGGTTTCTGAAGATTTATATTTAAAGTTTTCAGCTGAAAATATTGAGAGCTGGCTGCATGCGCAAATTTCAAAAATTCCTTTACAAATGAAAAATTTACCAATTGAAATACCGGCGATAATCGTGCTCCACGGCTAAACTATTTTTTTAACTTTTTAGTCGTATTTTTTAAGCCAAAATCAGAAGAATAAATCATAGCAACATTTTAAGTAAATTTACCCAAAAACATTTCTGCGAGTTTTTGTTTGTTACCAAAAGGAAAATGTTTCATTATGAGACGTGGCTGGTGATGACATTACTTTTACTTCAAAACAAGGCAAAAGTGCCCAAATATTGCTGAAACACATATATACAACAAGAGACAAAATATTCAAAGAAATATACTATGAAAATCAGAAACAAGACTTGTTCGACTATTTAATAAACCAAATACGTTGTTCCAAATAACATGTGCAATGAATCGATTAACAAATACATTTCTCAAATCGAATAATCAAAGTCATCAATGAAGGACTTCATCTTCTCAGTGGCCGTCGTACTAGCAGATGAAGGGACAACAAGATAAAGGCGAGAGTTGTTAGATCCACTGCCAAAGTTCACATCAGTCAAATCAGATCCGTAGGACTGGGGGTTCCAAAGAGAAATGGTGACCGGAGCAGTAGAGGTGTTTGACGCTTAAAAAAGAAAATTTATCCAGTTTTTCAACAATTTTTTTAAACAAAACTATTCTCGCTTGGACATTTTTCTTAACCATTTTCTATCGAATAAAAATCTTACGGTAGCTTGAAGAAGTAGTTGGAGTAGGTTCGTCGTGGTTGATCGGCTCCACGGTGGGAGTTTGAATCGTGCATTCGTCTTGTAGGAAGACCTTCGCCGGGGTCTTTTCTAAAATGATGATATATATGGTTTTAAGAGTTATGAAATTTCTCTTCACTATTTTCGTTAGACATTTAGTTGTTTTGAAAGTAATAAAACAAAAATTCTGAGGCTAAAAATAAAACCTTTTTCTCGCAATTGAAAACAAATCATTAAACTTTCAATATCTTAAGAAACGTGATGATCTTACCGTTAGATCCGCGACGTTTGGCGCCTCGGCGTGGCGAAGTAGAGGCGGTCGAAGTTGAACTAGAAGATGCTAAAACAAAAATTACCATTTTGTCATCTAAAAAGGGTAGTATTTTGACGGGATGAGAACTAACCAGCGGAAGTGTTCGGCATCCTCTTGAGGGTCTCCTTCTTGGACTTCATGGACATGCTGAGAGAGATATCCGTGGAGAAGAACTCCTCCAGCTCATCAAAATGAGCTTTGTCTAAAGTTTGCTTATTAGTACGTTTAGACTAGATAAACATAGAAAGAATACAAGGTATTCTGTGTGAACCTGCATTCATTTGTTGTGGTTAAAGAGCTATTCGACAAGTTAGCATTCTAAGCGCTCAATTCACACCCGGATTGAGTTTTTTGCCATAGAAGCACATTTAAAGGGTATGGACAAAATAATGTTTGGGCAAAAGCCTAGATCTACCGAAAAATACCCTTTTTTTCTCATTTTTGATCAAAATGAACAAATTTAGGAGCGCTTGGAAATTTGGACAAATTGTTTTCTCTGTGTCTCCCCATTTCCCACACTCTCTTGCCCACTCTAGCTTTTTACACGTGTGGAAAACTCGTAAAAATCACATTTACGAGGTACTTCCCCTCTAAGACAAAATCAGCATCCTTTTATAAAATTTTATTCTATCTTTCATATTTTTCTACTTGATCTTTCATTATTAGGTTTTGTTTAGATTTTCGGATGAACTAGAAATTTTTAATTTTATAATTTGAAATCATTTTTTCCAACGGATTTCAGCCATCGTTTTTTCTCTAACGCTTGCGCGCGCTGTTTACAAGAAAATATGAGGCGAATTACATATTTGGCTCTGCGCCAATTTTTCTGTGCGGAAAATTGCAGTTTTTAATACTTCTTGAACTGAAACTCACTGAAAAATAGATATTTTATGTTAAAATTTCTTCAAAAAATAATAAAATGGTAGGAAAGTGAAATCTAATATTTTTGAAGTTATGAAAACATCCTTAGCCGTTTACTTTTAGTTAAAATGGGCAAATGGATTCTCTCGTTGTCTGCGTTTTGCCGCAACAGAGCTATGCCCCAGCACCCGTATGACATAATCGGCGCAGGGGCCACGTCTACCGAAATCCACCGTAATGTAGTGTTGCACGGAATACCGGGCTTACTCTAACAGGCGAAATAGTCCGTGTCGGTCTTTTTTTTTGCAAACGCATATTTTGTAGTACCCGCAAAATTTGAATTTACGATGGAAACAACTGTGAATTCTTTTTATTTACCTTCAGCAGTCATTTCCTGTGGCAAATACAGAGGAGCTCTTCCCGCTTTCCCTTGACGAACAACTTCCATTTCATTATATATGGGGTACATGTGCGTAAGATTGTACATCTTGCCTGAAGCCAATGTTTAAAGTCAATCTATTTCATTTAAGAATACCTTTCTTCACGGGGATCATTGGCGTTGTAGGTGTCGGACTCAAAATGTGAGACACGGACGTCTTCTGCTTTGGATTCTCATTCACAAAAAAATCGAACTGGGGCGAGTTCTGAAAGGAAAACGAATTAATTTTCATCCAAATTGGGTAATATAGGTATTTTTCGGAATCCTGGGAATGAGATCTAGGCATTTATCACAAAAACAAAATACTATTGTTACGCGGTTCTTTTCCTTTAAAGGCAAATTGTGAAACCTACATCGTGGAAGATCTTCTGAATTGGGTACATCAAGTTAGATAACGAAGGAGAATTCAATGTGATCGGTGCCATCGGACTATTTCCCTTTATTGCTTGCATGACCACAGCCATCTAAAAACAATTTATATGTAAGACTGTAAAGTCCTGTAAAAGTTACTTGGAAGCTGCCCGCACACGTCAATACCTTTGAACGGTAGTTGGCAAACACCAGAACAAGCCCTATAAAACGAGTATTCCATTTTTACGAATTTTTGAGCTACCTGAAGGCAGGGCCACTTGTCCAACTGTGGTGGTTCCGAGAGGAAGGCAGACTCCAAATTGATGCCACTTGCATGTAGACAAGTCAAGCACCCAGAAGATGTGAGGGAGACGCTTGGCTTCTGTCTCACAGAACAAGATGTATCCTTAAATTAATTCTTTGAATGGAATTGATTCATTTTACCAGGGCATGACGCGAAGGATCTCAGGCTAGTCACCCGTGGCCATGTGGAGGAATCCGTAGGTTGAAGCTTCCTTTGCTCAATGTGGACAGCCTGAAAATGAATGTGGTAATTCACAAACTTCATAATGTCACCTTCTCAGTGTGAAGATCTTGAGTCGGCCAACCTTGAAGTGCCAGAGCAGGAGTGGCGCTAGTATTCATAGGAGGGTTCTTCTTAGCAGATCTCCTTATCTTCCTAAAATTGAAAATAACATTTGGGTTTGCCCTAGACCCCTATTTTTGTGAACAAGATAAGATTAAAGCGAGATCGCAGATTTCACATTGGCTCAAATTCTTTTTGTCTTTCAGTATCCTTTCAGAGAAATAGTGGTTTTTCAAAATGTGACCCAAATGAGGGTGTAGTTTCCTTGCAGCTAATTTTGAGGTATACAAAAATTTGGTAGCACAATGCACTCATGGCTTCTGTTAGAATGACTCTAGTTAGGCTTTAGCTAGGAGCTTTCAAAACTGTCTTACAGATAAAGGATTGAACCACCGAACAAAACCTTTTGCTATTGTCTTTTTTAACGGGCTTTTTTAATTGATTAAAGGGTACTTTTACTTTTCACCGTCATTTTTAAAGTATATTTTAATTAATTATTTTTATTCAGGGTTCATTATTCAATTTTGCTCAAATTGCCAGATAAACTAGAAATTTTAAATTCCATCCTTGAAACAATTCTTTCCAACGGCCTCCAGCTAACGGGCCATGCGCAACTGCCGCCGCGCGCTGTTTACAGGACGGTGTGCGGCAAACGGCAGCTCATATTTCAAAAACTGGAAATCAATGGAAATGCAGTAATTTAAGTTGTAAAATGAAAAAATACTCAGTATTTGCCTTAAAACAGTTTTAGAGTTTTAACAATATCCAACAGCATTAATGTTAAGCTCAAATTTGTCCGCGAATACTCTCGTTGTCTGCGTCTCACCGCGAGAGAGCTGCGCCCAACTGCCGTACGGCATTAGCGGAGCTGGGAGGGGGTACTCTGCGGTTAGGCCACGCCCACCGTAATAAGCGGAGTGTTGTGTTGGGTAAAAATTCAGTGGATACTGTAACCCCCCCCCCCCCAAATGGATTCTGACGGTCTCTTGAAAGGCTTGTCATATGGTCCCGCAGCGATGACCATGATCTACCCTTTTGGAAAAGACCAGGAGAGTCAGCGCGAAATTGTCCATTCTGTAGAAAAACACTAACTTCAACGTCCCAGTTCCGTCCTGTTGCTTCCTCCGTCCGGTATTCTCCTCCTCGAAATGGAATCAGAGACACCAACAGTTTGGGATCCAAGACCATCCTCTTGCTGCGGAACATGTGAACATATCTAAAATATTCCTTTGTCTACAACCAAATTCATAACACCCACCCCTGATCTCCCGCAGAGAACATTATTCCATCACTGTGGAAAGTGTGCTGCCCGAAAGAGGCTTCCTCGAACAAATGGACTTCAATTGTAGTGACCTGGAAAACAAATATAAGACACATATCACTATCGAAACTACCTGCAACTTCCCATTCCTGTCACTCAAAAGGACGAATTTGTTCTCCATCACTTGGAGAATGTTGGAAACGGGTTCCACTTGAAGAAGAGGAGGGAAGTCGAACTTGGTGTTGATCGACAGATACAAGCCGTTCATCGGGTCCATTGGTGTTTCGTAGTACATACGGAGACTATAGAAGTTCGGCTGCAAAACTTTGTTTGGTAATAAACACTACAATATTAAAAATCGAACTATGTCAGGTTACGGTAGTCAGAAGTACGCATTTAGTATGCTCCTTTCGAAAGTTGTGGCTTTTCGGCATTTTAGTAATAAATTACACCTATTTAAGTTATGAATTCACGAAATCCAATAATTCCGATATTTATCTTCGAAACTTGTTTAGTTTAACGGAAGTTTTTTATATCCGGGAGCGCCCGCAATATCCTAACCGCAACAAATGTCCAAAGAATGTGTCGTTAGGCGTGGCCAGCTGACGTTTGCCGCACACTTTTATGTAAGGGTAGAGCAACTTCCACATATCACTGGAAATATGTTTACTATGCTCAATTATATAAAGCCAATTTATTTTTTTACATTAGAATAACCGAATTAACAATAAAATACAAAAGGTAATATTTAAAATAAGCAAATTTATATAAAACCAACTGAAATTAGTCGCAGAGCAGGTGTTCATCACAATTTGTTGCATTAATAATTTTTATTTAAAAAAAACGTCACACTACTTTATATATAAATATAGCCCATTTCATCGTTCTCGGATCTCACTCATTAATTTTTTAAAAAAAAGTGCAAACAGTGTTTTTGGATTGAAAAAAGGTGTAGTAAGTTCAGATTGAACAAACAGATTTAGCAAATTCAGTGGGGTAGCATTTTTATTAAGAACTAAAGCACCTAAACCCACTGTTTTCGAAAAGTTCGATTTTCTTTGGCGTAAGACGAACTAGTTCAATCGATTTGTCAAAGTTTTCTTTATCATTTCGCAATCGAAGTTTTAATGAATTGATAAAACAACGCGCAGGTCCGGTAAAACCACAATTTCTTTTACGCACGGGAACTAGACCAAATGCCGCCTAATCTAAGATCTAAGACCGCTAATTGAAAAACCTAGAGCCGCCTTATCAAACACCTAAGGCCGTCCCTTCATAGACCTAAGGCCGCCTTAACTAAGACCTAAGGCTATCAATTCAAAAACCTACGACAGCCAATCTAAGACCTAAGTCCGCTTATTCAAAGATCTTAAAACGGGAAATCTCTAATAGTCGAGCAGTATCGTCATCCCAGCGACATCGAAAAATCAAACATGTTGGATTTTGGCCAAACATTGTCTAAAACATGTATTTGACCCAAAAACATCATTCTGAGACATTTAGGTCAATATCGATTTTTCGACCAGGGTTACGGTAGGTCACCCTGGGTTACTGTAAGTCAGCTGAAAGTGCTCCAAAATAGGCGTTCCTTGCGGCAATCGATTCAAAACAACAAATAAACAAATTTTTATGTTCACCGCGACCGGAAATATGCAGAACTAATCGAGCTGTGGTTCACTAAAGTTTAAAAATTGGCTATCTTTACTGTTTTTGGCATTTTTCACCATTGCAGACTAAAAAGAGAGCATTTTCATTATGTTTGCCGAATTCTTCATGAAATGTGCCACAAAACCGCTGCCCCAAAACTCAATTTCCGTTTCCCTCAAGTACTTAAATATAGCGCTGAATACTGAAAAAATTGGCAAATTTTCATTTAATTTTGACTATGAAAAAATGAATTTCTCCAAAATCGAAGCAGCTTTTGTTCAGTTAAGGCTACAAAACATTTCTGCACTAAGAAAACATGTTTCCAAAATATTTCTTGGGTTTTTTTCGTTTTCTGCAACAATTTTTGAGGCAAAGACGGCCAAATATAATAAATAAGTCAAGAAGAGCTTTTAATAACTGCAGTATTCATAGTAGAATGATCGGAAAAGTTTTATTAGGGCAGAAATGTTTTGTAGCCTTAACTGAACAAAAACTGCGTCGATTTTGGAGAAATTCATTTTTTCATAGTCAAAATTACATGAAAATTTGCCAATTTTTCAGTATTCAGCGCTATATTTAAGTACTTGAGGGAAACGGAAATTGAGTTTTGGGGCAGCGGATTTGTGGCAAATTTCATGAAAAATTCGGCAAACATAATGAAAATGCTCTCTTTTTTGTCTGCAATGGTGAAAAATGCGAAAAACAGTAAAAATAGCCAATTTTTAAACTTTAATGAACCACAGCTCGATTAGTTCTGCATATTTCCTTTCGCGGTGAACACAAAAATTTGTTTATTTTTTGTTTTGAATCGATTGCCGCATCGAATGCCTATTTTGGAGCACTTTCAGCTGACTTACAGTAACCCAGGGTGACCTACCGTAACCCGGGTCAAAAAATCGATATTGACCTAAATGTCTCACAATGATGTTTGTTTGGCCAAAATCCAACATGTTTGATTTTTCGATGTCGCACGGATGCGTGAGTATAACAGAATGTCCTTCTTAAGCCACCAATTCATAGACCTAAATCCGCCTAATCCAAGACCTAAACCCGCCCATTCCTAAGGCCACCTTATCTAAGACCTGAAGCCGCCCCTTTATAGACCTAAGTCCGCTCATTCAAAGACCTTAGTCTACCACACCATTTCATAGACCGAAGGCCGCTTTATTAAAGAATTGAGGCCGCCCCTTGAAAGGCTGCTCATTCGAAAACCTGAGCTAATCAATTTGTAGACCTAAGGCCGCCTCTCTCGCTCTCTCTTTCTTTCTCTTGAAAGAATAGATAAAACAACGCGCAGGTCCGGTAAAAACCAAAAATCCTTATACGCACGGGCCCACGTCATACGCACGGGCCCACGTCTTTTGCAGTTTTTGGAATTTTTCACCACTAAAAGGTGAGCATTGTCACAATGATCATAGTCAAAATTGCAGTAAAATTATCACATTTTTCAATATTCGACGGTAAATTTTAATACTTGAGGGAAAGGGAAATTAAGTTTTAGGGCAGCGGTTTTGTTTCAAATATTATGAAGAATTTGGTGAACATAGTGCAAATGCTCACCTTTTAGTCTCCAGTGGTGAAAAATGCCAAAAACCGCAAAAATGGGCAACTTTTAAAGTTTCATGAACCGCGACTCGCTCAGTTTCAAGTATTTCCGGAAACAATAAACACAAAAACTTGTTCATTAGTTATTTCAAATCGTTTGCCGCTTAGAACGCCAATTTTGAACCATTTTGAGCCAATCTACAGTACCCTGGGGTGACCTACCGTAACCCGGGTCAAAAAATCGATATTGAACTAAAACTCTCAGAATGGTGTTTTTAGGTCAAATAAATGTTTTTGACAACTTTTGGCCAAAACCAAGGAATACTACCCGGTCCTTAGAGAATTCTTGTCTTAAGCAATTAAACTAACCATGTTCGTTCCATCCACTGAAGTCACTAGAATCAATACGGTTCCTCCTTCTTCAAGGAGGGATTTTTTTGCGAATAGGCGGGCTGGTTTCTCTAAATAACTTAATTAACGCTGCCTACGGAATAGTGCTTACCATGAATCTGCAGAAACGACAGACAAATGGGATCTACCAACTCAGCGGAGGCATATTTGATAACCAAGATTTCGGGAACATTATTCCTGAAAAGGTTAGATTCTTGTGAAAATTGACTTAACAAACCCTTGGAATCCGAGGATGTAGAAGATGTTGGGATCCACGGGGTTTTCGACAATCTCGATCACTGAGAAAGATTTCAAAGTTTGTGAAAACAAGAGATTGCTTCTTGTGTAGAAGAATTGGTTTACCTTCAAGCATTGAAGCCTGGCGCCCGCTAGGAAAAGCTTGCATGGTTCTGAAGACACAAGTTCTGAAGAGAGGACCGATCCAGAAGGAAGACCCACTCGAGACTGGCAGGTGGGCGGCACTGTTCTTTCAGCACAGCTGGTCGAATCGCCAAACCGTCTGGCGAGGAACAAGAGGGCCCGATGGAAGCGACGGCGGCAGTTTTGATGAGTCAGCGCCGAGATCCGACCTTTCTTCGCAGCGCGGTTTTTTGTGAATCGATGCACTTTTCAACGTCTGGGAGGATCGCCTTTAAATAGTACAACACGGCACGAGTAAAGATGCGTCAGCTACCGAACGGAGGAGGCCATATGGGGGGAGCGTAGCCAACTCTGGCGAGCCGAAGCACAGCGAATTTTGAGCCCCGTATTGGCAGATAACTCTTCAGTTTAGATTTGAAAGAGAGAGAAAGAGAGAGAGAAAGAGAGAGAGAGACAGAGAGAGAGAGAGAGAGAGAGAGGGAACAGAGAGAGCGAGAGAGAGAGAAAGAGAGGGGAAAGTGCCTAATGACAGAGAAGTTTAAGAGTTTTCGTATTCCGCCTTTGACGTCATACACTTTGAATTCGCTTGTAGAAGCCCGATTATCGATTAATAAAAAGGAACACCGCCCATTCATTACAGTAATCGCCGCAGGCAAAAGAAACATCGCAGCTGCATTTGAATTGCGGCCGCTGTCGCCGACGCATTCAGGGGTCAGCTCCGCTGTCCGCAAACATGCCTTTCTACCGTACGATAGTTTATTTAAAAATCTCTTATCCTGGGATAGGAAGACTTTAAACTAGAAATAACAAGCATTATATCCTTAAAATTACCAGAACTGCTCAGTTCTCGCCGTATTTCACGAATAGTCAGTCACGAGAGCCAAATGACCAGGGTTCGTTCCCTGGTTGTGCCCCTTATGCCTCCTTGCCCCTTCAGGTTGTCACAGTTGAATAAGGCACAGGTTAAGCCTAGAGCCTTACTGTAAGGGGCCAATCCATAATTCCCTTTGGCCGAAACGAATATTATTCAGTGTTTTCCGTCTCGGCGTCATCCACATGCCGCGCTGTGATCCTCCTTTGTCTCTCATTGCGAAACGATCAGCGACAGTCCTCCTAGTCCAGCTGAGTTTCGTCTGAATCGATCGTTCACTGAAAATAGACTGTTTGACGTTTTGGCTGTCTATTTCTACAAGCCCAGTCTTTTCTTTCCTCACTGTTATGATGTTTTACCTATATCAACCCAATTAATCTATCAAAACACTATTCTTTCGGTCCCGCTTTTCTATCTTTCCGGCAACATGCCATTTTACTGTGGACTTCAACCGTCTGTTCCAAAACACAGCCACGGCTTAAAATCAGAATTACACTAGGCCGAATGACCTTAAATGCCCAGTCTGGGTCTCTATCACTCGTCTTTGATAGTCAAGTTTGATTCACATGACCAAGGTTCGGTCCCTATA
>JAJQXH010000028.1:1605000-1662500 GCA_022343465.1 Oscheius sp. G VE-2021
CGTTGGCGACGGAGTTTCAAATGCGACAGGCGGGCGCCCACCTAGCAGCGTGAGAGAGTGCAGGGATGACTCCCTCTGTCCGACGACGAAAAACACCCGTATTCAAATGGCCGGTGGGAAATAATAGCGACCGGTGGGGATCGGAGGTGGGAGGAATGTGGAGAAGGCGACCGGGGAGGATCGCCTTATCAATGGAAGCGATCGAAGGAATGAGCCAAATGGCAAAATGTTTTCGTTAAGCAATGTCTGCAAAATGACACGGGGGCTGTGTAAAGGAGTACGGTAGGGTCGATGCAAAAACAAACATGGAAATCTGGAAATGAGTCAAATAACGCAATGTGGAAATGTGAACGTAGTTTTAGCTAGAAAATAAATGTGTTTCTTTTTTGAAAAAGTCCCTTCACAACAGAAAAACAGCGATTACGTCATCAATTAATCCTAATAGACAGAACTAAAAACGCAAATGTAAAGGTAAATTCCAGATCAAAATGACTCTTGTGGCGAAATTGATGTGGTTATCTTTTGGCGGCAGAAAGATAATTGTTTGCATTCACAATCAAGAGTTAATCAAGAGTTGTTTCAAAAAACTGGTTGAAAATTAAAAAAAACTGGTTGAAAAAGCTTTATTTGGTTTAACCAACTCATATAATCAACCACATAGTTTTCTTTTATGCACTTTCCACAGAGGCCTTTCGTTGGTGATGGAGTTTCTTCTTCTTGATCTTAGGCATCTCCGTTGCCTCCCAGTCACTGTATCGCTGAGTCCATGCGGCTGCATGATGGGCAGCCGACACTGAAACGTGAGAATTCCTTTCAGATAAAAAGATATCAATCATACTAAAAAAATTTAGATTCCACGAGAAAACAAAATAAATAGTTCTTTTTGATAAAACGTAAAACCCACAAGCCCAAGCTTCGATGGTAGCATGTTTGACTTTCAGATGGTCGTCGAAGTAGTCCTTCATGTTCCCAACAGCGCGGTAGGCGAGGATATCGGCCTAAAACACAATTTGGCAAAATTAAATTTTGATTAAAGACTCACGGTGCTGTGAAGTAGATGGCAAGCGTGGCTTTTACAAAACGTGACATTAATTGATGAGCTGGTCAATCGCATGGCCCGTAGCAACTTTTCATAAGCAGAAAAGTATGGCTCGTCTCTGGAATTTTTTTTCAAAACTTTCAAAATGAGAATCACCTGTGGATTCCGTTTTTGTTGAGGGCCCAGATGAGGGAGGCTTGGTCAGTTAGTAACTGCAGTCTAAAACAAAAATAGATATATCAACCGAAGATCTAACCTTTCGCCTTTCATTAGGAGAAGACCTACGGCTAAACCAATAATTTCCACCGTTTGAACGTGAGTGACGTCGGACATGGCCAGTGCCCTTCAAACGTACATTGAGAAACTTTAATAGGGGGAAAGCCTACCAGAATTCGAAATTGCCGTTCACGTGGGTAACAAATCCAATTCCACCCATTTGCTCTGACGTACGAACAGAGCCATCCGATATTAGCTATTACAAATGATTATATGCCTACTTAAACCGAGTTGTAAGACAGACCAGGGCAATGTTTGAGGTTCATAGCTGCTAAAATACGGAAAAGTATTTTTGTTAGTAGGGCGTCAAGATAAAAATAATAATACAGATAAAGCGGGTTGGCATTTCACAATGAAAAGCACCAGACAAAAACTCAATCGCATGTCCACCAAGTGATACAAAATAAGCGGTGAAATTTTTTGTTTAATATTACCTGTAGCTCAAACATGCCCTTTTGAAAACGAAATATTTGGTGATACAGCCTTTTTAAATTAAAATAAGACAACTATACCCCACAATATACTCCCAGAAGGCTGAAGATATCTTGTTTTATTTACAAACAAAAACACGTAGACGTCACATGTAAAGCTGCGACGACACAGTAACCTGGAAAAAAAACAAAAAAAAAAACTCAAGCAAGTGAAACAAACTCCTGTATATAAGCATCAAGAAAGCGATTGTAAAAACCACTGAAACGGGACGATGGCGACAATCCTAAAAAAACAGTTTTTTTCCTGAAATATTTTGATTTTACAAAAACCAAACACTCAAAATTCCAGCAAAGAGAATAAATTCCGTTTTGCTGTCTATCACTTTTAAAAATTAAATTAAATACAGTCACATAGGTAGTCAAAAAGAAAGTGAAACATAAAAAACAAACATGGCTGTCAAAGTCTTCGTCCAATTGTGTGACGTAGTGTTCGGCCAGAAGAAGGAGACCTCGCTTGTCTTCGTTTGTGACGTTGACAATCTTCGCATTCTAAAAAAAATCAATGAAAAGATTTTAGGTAGGCATTACCACGTCAAGTGTATTTAATGCAACCTGAAGGCGAGATTCCGAACTCATAATCTAAACACTAACTATGGAAGGAAAATAGAAAGAAAAGTAAGAACGAAAAACAAGGCAAAACAAGCGAAATTTCAAGAATAGATAATAGTTATCAAATGAAATGAAAAAGTTAGGAAACAATTTAAAAAACATACATGAAACACATAAGGCAATAAAAATCAAAACGGTGAGCAGAGGTGGAGATGGAACTCCCGGCCGATTCTAGCGGTATACAGGCAGCACCAAACTACAAGTCGAAGTTTCATTCTTTTGCTGGGTGGGTGTCAGGGTTACTTTGAAAATCGTGCATGAGAACATAAATGAAAATAATGCTTAGAAATACAAAAGAATCTTAAGAAAAGTTTGTTTAATTACAAAGTTTCACATACATTGAAGCCAAAACAATCGAGTTCTCGTTGGTAATCAACTACGAATTACAAACATTATTTATCTACAAATTCAGATAAGACTTTTCCATTTGATGGCGAAATCAGTATTCATTATTTTTAAAAAAAACAGTAGGTAAACTCTCGGCCCATTCCAATTACATTTGGATAGCTTTGTTTCTCTTTGGATTGGCTCAACATTTCTCTTTGAGGTCAGTTGAAGGGACAGTAAGGTTTTACATGTTTGATTTATCGTTTTATGCTGAATACGTAACATCAACCAATAAATAAACTGGGTTAACAATGCCTCATTCATTAAATATAGATGCTTGGTAGGGACAACAATGGCGTTCGTAGTTTAACGTTCACTGGTATTGGCGGTTTTACAATCTAAGCGTCCTATATTTAGGAGATTCAACTTCTGATGGGTGTCCCGTGTCTGTTCAAATTAACCACTAGGATTCTCGCTCGCTTCTGAATGGCACAGAGCGCAGCGATGGGCACCCGTAAACGAATAGCGCTTTTTCTGGTATTGGTATAGCTTAGGACCATAGGAGGTGGCCCTTGATTGCTTCATTTTACTTCGTGGATACAAAACAAAACAATAATCACGTTTTAACTATATTGATTTTTTTGCCTAGGAGATGACGTGACCCTACGAAATCTTCCTTATATACGCCAAATGATATCTAATCAAATCGTTTATAAAACAAAAGTTGTTGTAAATAATGCATACAAATACTAGTTTACAGTCCACATTCTGTCCTTATATAATTCTTGGTAGCTTTACCTTTTCTCTTTTTTTGTAACATGGACTCAAGCTTAACTGTTTTCTTTTATCTGCGATCTTCGGCTTTGCATCTTATGAAACTGGGTAATACAAATTTATAGAGATTGCGATGTAAGCTTTTGCAGATGACGTGAAATTGTGAATAAATACCAACTACCAACAGCTAAATAGTTGGAGTCCGCCTGGCACTTTTTTGACCTTCTCCATAATGTTTTATCTAGTGTTCATTTTTAAAAAAATTATATGCCGTTGTTAAGAAAGCGACAACAGTTTCTACAATGTCCATGTCAGTGTCTACAAGGTAAAAAAGCGTCTTCAGGCCTTTCGGATGGTGCAAACGACAACAAGAAAAAAACCCAGTTAAACAAGGTATAGGTAATATAAACTGCTGGGTTTTACATTGACACGTATTGCTAGGGTAGATTTAACACCATGAAGTTACAATGCGAAATAAAGAATGCCGGTGACAACATATTAAAACAAGAAGAAGGAACAAAAATTCGGAGAGTAGCAGGTTTAACCATCCTCTTACATGAAACAATCTTTTCGTATGAAAAAAACATAAAGCTCCAATGGGTCAAAATTTAAATTGATTGTTTTACAACTATTTTTTTCATATTCAATTGTTCTGAAACTGAAAACAAAAAAATTTAAACTGATTTTTATTTCATGCTTCAAATTTTAACAATCAATGCCAAAGCAAGGTACAAGCATCTCCACTGCCAATTCCAGCAATAAGTTGGTCAAGATTTCGGCAGACCTCAAATTTCAGCCATCCTCGTACAGTAGATATAGCTAGACATGCAAGTTTAGCTCCTCCAGCAATTGGTAAAACATAAAATTTTGTGTTTTGCAACCTTGAATTTTTTTTCTGAAATTTTAGTGTAATGATAGCATTTGTAGAACATTACCATGTACGGATGTGAATTAGCGAAGACAGTTGAGTCGTGAGTTTCCTTGGACCAAACAAGGTCATTGGGAACAGAAATGTTGAAGTCTTTGAGATTTAAGTGTCTTCTTTGAAAGCCAACAATTGATATGGTCTGGGTAGTTAACTGTCCAATGCATATTTTCTGAAACGATGAACATTTACAAAAACAAACACTCAAATTTGGATTACCTCAATTGCCGTTGATATTGGCCTCCAGTCATTTATATATTTGCAACCTATATACACTTTTCCGTGACCGGCCAGTAAAAATGAAAAGTCGGGAGAAGAAAATGGGTCAAGGATGCTGATGTTCTTAATGATCTGGAAACCAGAGATGATTTGTCACTCAACTTTTTCAGTTTACAGACTATGAATTTCATTATCTAAAAAATACATCGTTTGGTCATTTATTTTCTTAATGTTTCTTACAACATTGTTTGCAAAAACAAAGTTTTGTTGAAACAAAATATAGCCCGTTAAAGTCATGTTCGGTTTAAAAATTAATCAAACTCGTTTGTTTTTGTTGGGCAAACCTGGCGGTTAAACTGGCAAAAGTATGTGTTTAATAAACACATTTATCGAGTAAAAAGGTCAGCTCGTTTGAAAAACACAAATATAAACGCTGTATTATAAATTACATAAGTTTAAATTTTGATGTGCCGAATCGAGAGCAGATAGCCAAATGTTTTGTAATTCTGTACCCATTGACTGTAAAGCTGCCCACTTACTTGAAAAGCCTTGTGTTGAGTGAGTTCATCTCCGTAAGTTATGTCTTCCATCCTAGAAACGTTAGTTTCCAATTCCTCAGTTGTAGACTTACTGTTGTATGGTAATGCCCTCAGGATATCCAACAAAATCCATGCGATTCAGAATATTGTAAAGTGTATATTTGGTAAAAAACAAAAGTTTAATTCCTAGATTCAGCCATCCATATTTTATCAAAAGACTGCACACGCGATGCTCATCCAATTCCTGAAAAAACGGAACACTGAAAAATACTAATCAATTACATTGTCCTCCATTTGCATAAAAGAAACACTTTCCGGCTTAATGGCACACAGTTCGTGTCCGATAACGTTCATCGGATGGTAACAATATCGAAATGAAACTTCCTAAAAGAATGCCAATTTTTAAACGGAATACTTATGTTACATTTCTTTTCAAAACAAGCGACCTCACGCGAAGTTTGACTTTAATTTGTTTCCTCCACTTGTCAATAAAGTTTGAAAGCCATTTGGTAGAATGATGACATGCAACAAAATCACTATAGTTCATCTGAAATGATAACATTTTCAAAAACACGCAATAAGCTGCTCATAGACTGTAACTGTGTTTATTTGATGATTTTAGCAACACCAAAAATATAAGGTTTTACTGCAAACATAAAATAGGAAAACTCAACTTGCTTAAAACTGCAACAAGGGAACCGGCATCAAGGCGATGTATAGGAAACGTCGACATTCGTTAAAATGGCGTTGTGAAAGATTGATTCAAAAACCTTGAACAACGCAATTTACCTGCTTTGCTTTCGTAACGGCTTTAAAATGCATTGATTTATTCTAATTATAAAAACAGCTTTTTGTTTCAAAAGTAATAATAAAAGCTATCCATTTATGTAAGAAGTCAAGGTTTCCATTTTAAGCTAACTTAGCTAAAACGGAGTTTTCCCTGTTTTCTTGACTTCCACTAACTTAAGAGAGTATGTCAGGAACTCTCGAATACTACTGCCACATAGAAAAAAAGACAAAAAATGCCAAAATATACTTTTCATAGCAATGTAGTTCCAAATTGTGATGTACCCAAAATCACAAAGACGCAGAAAGTCAAATTTATTCACACATTCCTGTGAAGTAGGCCTTTCCATTTGAGATGTTCTAATAAAAATCATCAAAACTTTCGTAGACAGAAAATTTCAGCCATCTTTCCGTAGTTGAAATGCACAATCCGCCAATTCGCTGTTCGTCTCCGTCAATTGGAATTGTCTAAAACTTGACGTAATTCAGGTTCGAAAAGTCTTTCTGTAATTTGAACATTTTTCAAATCATGTAAATCTGGAACTTACCAAAGAAGGAAGGGTGACCGCTAAAACACGAGTTTCTTTTGACCAAATGAGGGTATTCGGAACTGGGATTGCAATGTCTTTTAGGTCTTTATCAAGTTCCTTTTCGATTCGGAAAATATCAATCGTGACGGATATGGTTTTCGTGGTTAATTTTCTATTGCAGATCTCCTGCAATTGAAACTTTAGAAGCACAAAAGAGAAAAATTACCTGTAGAGCATTCGCAATTGGCCTCCAATTTTCTATTTTCTTGCACAGAATATGTACTTGTTTATGAGGTTGTTGTAAAAATGAAAGATCCGGGGTAAACTTGGGATGAAGTATTTCTATTTCTTTGATATGATGTAAACAAAGGTTTTTTTTCCTTCAAAAACATAAATTTTTAAACGTTAAAGTTAGAAACAGAGGTTTAAGCACTTACTTGAAATACTTTGTGCTTCATCAGGTCGTCTCCATATGTAATATGGCTTCCGCTAAAAATTGATGTACTCATGTGAAAATTTTTAAAATCTTACGATTGGATTGTAATTGATGAAAGATAGGATTTAGTGTTTTCCATGAGATCCAAAAATTGGAAAACCCCAGCTTTATTACAACACAATAATTCGATTCGATAACGGAACCATCCATATTTCTTCAATCGATAAAACTGGTTTTCCGCTACAGCTTTCTGTAAACTTGCTGTTGACAGTTGCTTTCAAACAATTCTTACATCCGCGCTCCAAACGAAAAATTGTTCCGGCTTGATTGCTGCAAATTCTGTGTCTGGGAGGTTTAGCGTTTCTGATTTTAATGAAATTCTCAAAAAAAACATTTCATAAACGTGTAATCGATGAAATTTTTCAGTCTTTTATTGGAAATGCGACAAGCAACGAAATCTCGAAACTCCATCTGAAATTTAAATTGACTTTTTAGTTTTAACTGAGAAAAATACTTTTTGCCTATTTTTTGTGAAATTTTTAAACTTTTAAATACCTACATTAATTTGGCTATTCAGGTTAAAAATGATTTATGTGTTAATGAACTTAATAAAACAACTCTAAGAGAAAACTTCTAAGATTACAATGAAACGATGGTGTGGGTGAATGTTCGAAAATACGTTTTTAAACATGTTTCTTGAACTTGCCAATCGTGGAAGAATAGGAATGCTCTGGCAATTTTTCCTACTTTTAAAATGTATTTTTTTAAAATTACGTTTAAAACAAAAAAATTGACAATGTCAGTTTCGGTGGTGTATTGTGTATAGTTATTATTAACCAATTATACATAATCCTTGATATTTTTTAAATAATCCGATTTTATTTTTTTAAATAATTTAATTTTTTTAAAATTATCGGAGATATTCTGCGAAAACATTTGAATAAACAATAAAAAATTTTAAGAGTTACTTTCTAGACTAATTTAAGATTACGTGAAACCTGCATTCAATCTGTAATTTTGTCAATGTTTTTCTTTTAAATTTGTTTTGAACGTTCTTCTTTTAAAACTTGTTTCGATAAAAATAATTTAAAAATAAATTTTAAATGTTAAACATACTTTGTTCAATACAGCTGCAATACAGTTGTCAGAAATGGCTTCTAACGAGAACGCACACATGATCAAGTCAGAAGTGCTACAATAAAGTCCGTGTGTTTTTGCAACAAAATCCGAAAAAAGCATCGCTTTTTCCTGGCTTTTAAAAATTTACACATTTGTTGAAAGCCGTTTACGCTTTTGTTATAAAAGTCATTAATAATTTAAAAATAGATTCGGACTAAGTTATTTGTTACAGTAATCAATAGAATATAAAACAGAACGTTTATTAAAACAATGCTGTTCGATGTTTATGGGTCTCGAAGCGATCGCGTGCCAGAACTTTGCAAAAGTAATAACATTAATTATTGTTTTGTAAAACGTATATGGCGACAGAGTAACAACGTGAAAATCTAATGGAATCAACAATTTAGTGTTTTTTCTTCTTTAAAACAATGCAATAATGGGATAGCTGATCGAATGCAATTATTAACTATGAAGTTTTATTGCATTCATTGGTAAACAATTATGTTAATGGCTGTTAAATCTAAAGGCTTTGCCATTCAAAATCCAACCCAAAAAGGCATTAATGCTTGGGTAAACGATAAACTGCAGCCATGCTTCGTTGGTTGAAATGCACAATCCACCAATTTTCGTCTTTTCTCCTTCGATTCGCAAAATATAAATGCTTGCGTTCTTCAGTCTCGGTTTAGTGTTCTGAAACAATTGCGATAAAATGGTTTAAATTAAGACCTTACCAAGTCAGGAGCTAACACCGAAAACATACTTTCATCATAATTGTCCTTTGACCAAATCAATTCGTTCGGGTTGGGAACAACAAAATCTAGCAAATCCTCTTTATAGCGCAGAAGTGGGTGTGTTATAATCCTGATTGAAGTAGTTGTTGAAGTTCTATTGCAAATGTTCTAAATTTGATTTCTGATCCAAGAAAAAAAAGTTGTTTTTACCTTAATCGCAAGTGCGATCGGCCTCCAGTCTAGAATTTTCTTGCAACCAATATATACCATGCCATGATTTTGTTGTAAAAATGAAAAATCCAGTGAAGCTTGGCGGTCAGAAATGTTTATGTTTTGGATGTGCTGAAAAGATAATTGCAATATTTAAAAGACTTTTTGAATAATAAAATTGGTTTTTTTTAAACTAGGTGTTTTTTTAAAATGGATTTTCAAAACTTTTAATTCAACCAATTTACAAACCCCTGACATTTTTTTGTTGAACGCAACATTAGCAAAAGAATAATTATTAGTAAGGTGTTTTCATAAATCGCTCAAAATTATTTCAAATCTTATTTTAAATTATCAATTTTGATATATTTTTGGCAAAACGCATTCAAACGACTTGTTACCTGTTCAAAGTCTACTGCAATGTGCTGCTTTTTACTTTACAATTCAAAAGTTTTAATTGAAGAAATGAACTATTTTTGTATTTAAAAAAGTTTTTTTTGCTTACTTGAATAACGTTGTGTCTAATGAGCTCTTCTCCATAGCTTGTCTCGCTTTTCCTGAAAAAAAAAGATATTTTATTTTTAAAGTTCCTAGTTTTTCTTACAGCAAGAATCTCAATGATGGAGGGTAACAGCCAGAAGCTTCGAAATAATCAAGAAAGACAAAAAGCTCATTCATTGGGAAACGGATTAAATCGATGTAGAATCGAAATCAGCCATATTTAATCAAAAGCATAAGGTGTTTCCTAGTGTGTTCTTCCTGAAATTGTGTTTTTTTTTAAACAAATTCATGATAAATATTACGTCCAAGTGCCAAATACGCAAGATTTTCGGTTGAAGTGCAGATAATTCAATGTCCGGGATGTCAACTGCGACACTATTCACAAGAACATTCTGAAAAATTATTAAAAACAAATTACACAAAAATGAAACTTACGTCTTCTATCAAAGATAGGCTCCGCACAGGATTTATTATTTTAATTTGTTTACGACATTTTTCGATGAATTCGGCCAGCTTTTTTGACGACTTGTGGCAAGAGATAAAGTCTCGGTAATCCACCTAAAAGTAAGCTTTTTATTTTTTTCTTCTTTTTCGATCTTTTCAACAGTTAGTTTTCAAAATTTAGGTTTTTAAAAATTCTTAACTTCAGCCTAAGTTTACTAAAAAGGATTAAATACGATTTTTTAAAACATGCAAAACACTAGAAAATGTACTTAAATCAATATATTTTTTTGCTGAAACCTCGATTATCTGAAGTTTAATATAAACAATCGAGATGAAACATTTCATTTTACATTTCACACTCATTTTAAGTTCAAAACAGATTTTTAAAATTTTTTCAAGTAAGGTTATAGGTTCTAAAGTAGAAACAAAAACATTACAATTTCAAAAAAAAATTACCTTGCTCAACACGGCGACCAGGAAATAGTCGTTCAATTTTTCTAACGGAAACGGCGACATTGTTGAAGTTGGAAGTTGAAATTAAATCAAAATGCGGGCTTGTACCCAGCAACAAAGCAGAGGAAATCGCTTTTTTTCGTTTTGAGCTTTTTTCTGGTATTACCTAACGTTTCGAAAAAAAAAGTTTCAAAGTATAAAAAAGCCATAAATAAAATGACTCGGGTTGATTTTAAAAGGATGAAACAGTGTTTCACGCCTTTGAACGCTGCTTTTGAAAGTGCACAATGGTGTATTGATTTGCTTCTGAAATAGTTTCATGCAAATATATTATTTTGAAATCTTTTTAAACACATCAAACAATTGTCCCCTTTAAGTGAAATTGCTGTGCTTTGGACCCCATGACGCCAGATGCAAATGTATTCACATAAAACAGGTGTAGTCATGTGTTTTGTTAATTGCGCCGGGAGAATAAACTAGTGACTACTTTGTTTGAAATGCGAATTCTTCTTGGTTTTTCCTTATAAGTTTTGGGATTTTAAAAAGAGAGCATTTTGAAAAAATGCATTTTAAAAGTTAGCTTATACCTTAAATCTTGAGGGCGGAATTATCATTTTAAACGCTAAGTCCTTAAAAACCTTAACTATATATAAGTCAAATTGTTAAAACTTGAGTTATATAGCAATTAACTGAGCGCGGTTCAATTTGCGTTCAACGACGTTCAACACCAATCACCATCATCGAAAACAGGTGTTTCTGCAAGACAAACCATTGTGTCAACCACACACTTATTTCGTTTAAAATCTGTGTTGCAATAGCCAAGTAGCTTTTTCTTCCCATGAAACTGTTCGTTATTATCAATTAACTTTGTTTATCCCTTGTTTAAAATAAAGCTTCAAATCTCAAAACTTCCTTTAACTTCTGTTTTCTCCTAACGTCTTTTAACAAAAGCTTTGAATGCATAAGCGCAGCAATCTAATTCACTAATCCAAAATGCATTTACCCATGGTTACAGCATTTGATTATTGTTTTGCAATGACTCTTTTTTCTATTTCTCACTTCCTTAATGCGTATTGAACGTTTTCAACGTGTTAAAATCAATACTATGTTTTAAAACAGGGCCTTAAAAGCTTACTTTTTAAACGCATTTTAATTTTTTTCAATCGAAATGCGTGCATGGTGTTGACGAGCCCGTTGAAGAGTCATCTGTTTATCGATTTTTGGTCCTCCCTTTTGATTTTTGAATGATTCCGCCTGAAATGACGCAGAAAACTCTGATTGTCTGACATGGTAGCGCCGCGAGTTTCACACCCGTACGAGATCGGTGGCCGCGGCAAGTGCAGCACCGCCGCCCGAAAGTACAAGTCGAACAGAAGTCCCTGCCAATTCATGTAACTCGGTTTTTTTCAGTTCAATGATCCACTGCCCTCCATTTTCACATGAGGTTCCTCAACACATAGTGGTCTTTCTTGATATCACATTTTATCTCAATCTCATTATAAACCCTTATGTAATCTACTGTATTATCTTTCGCTCAACAGTTCATATGAAACGCTACCGATGGTATCTACTCTGGCACCAAGTTGCATGTCTGGCTAATGACTTATTTGTTTGTTGTTTTCATTTATTAAAATATTATATTTTCAGTTTAATTGTCTTGTAAAACCACTGATTTTTCTCCCATTTCCAATGGGATACCCGATTGGTTATTTGAAAGGAGTGATTCCTTCACATATTTTAGCGGCGCTGTGTATTTCAATTCTGAGTGTTTCACTATCATCGGTTTCCCATTTATTCACTTATCGGTTCTTGGTATCTAAAGGTCTAAACCATTTTCCCATCAAATATGTGCTAAAACTATGTTTACGCTATTCTATCGCAGTTATTCTGGGAATGGGTGCATTTTGGGCACACGAAGATGAAAATAAGCTATTTGCTGAAATGAAGAAGGTAAGTCAATAAACTAAAAAATTAGTATATTTAAATGTAGGCTTCAATAACCAAATAAATTTAAAAAATATACACTATTTTTAGAATAGATACGAAAATGAATCCGGTTTAATAAATCTTGTTAGAGACAGCATGGTAACAAATGAGACTTTATAAAACTATATTTTAAAGTTCAAAAATTTGTTTGTTCTCTCCAAATCAATATATTTAAATTTTTTTTTAAACGAGTTGCCAAGGGAATAATTGTCGAACACTTAAAAGCTAAAAGTTGTTTTCTCATTACACTTTTTATTTGAAAAAAAAAAATTAAAAATCTGTTCTCTCCAATTCGCCCAAAACAAAAACTTTAACTTTGAAGATTAATAAAAAAATAAGTTTATAAGGAATAAAATTTTGAATTCCTAAAAGTTCAAAATCGTGTCTTAATTGCAGATTTTCGTTTCAAAAATATATATTTTAAAGGCTATGTTTTCTGTTTACAATTTCTTTTAAAAAAACCTTCATTTATAGTTTTGAGTTGAAAGGCTGAAACTTCTTTCAACGTTGTTTTAGGAATATTCCTGTTTCACAGACGAACTGCAACAAATCCCAGATTTTGTTTTATTTCGACCAAAAGAATTTGCTTTCAAAGCTATTCTGCCAGCTTTTATCGCCATTACTTATCTCACCATCGACACATTTATTACAGTACGGGGGACTATGCAAAATCTCAACAAGGGTCCAATGTCTGAAAGAACAGTTCAACTTCACAAAAAGTTCCTATATCAACTAATTTTACAAATAGCCCTTCCTCTTGGAATTATTCTTATTCCCATTATTATGGTTGCTGTTTCTGTGATGACCGGTGCACTTGGAGGAACAAGTAAGGACAATTGCTAACTTTCTATTTATTGTATTTTTAGCTATCGGCCTATATTTCACGTGTACTGTTTCTCTCTTCAGTATTCTTGGGGGATTAATTCTTGTAGTTATGAACAAGAGTTATCGAACATTTAAAGTTTCAAAGAATCTACAGTTTTCTTCATCACACGCCAACGTTATACAAGTTTCGAGAAATGCATAAACGACATTTTTGTCTGCACGCAGAGTTCTGCATTCACATATTTTGAATAAACATGTTGTAAAATTAGCTTAAATAATAAAAAAATCAACTCTTTAAAACTTTCAAATTCACTAACACTGTGTTTATCTAGTTTCTTAGAAAAAGTGAATTTGTGCCGATTGGATTTTTAAAACGTTGTCAAATGAAGGTGTCTATGTTCAATATGAACACGTAAGAGTTTTCTCAACTGAATGGTAAACTTAAAATGCAAATTTAGTTAACTACATGTTTTAGTCATTCAGATTTGTGTTTTTAACATGTGCCATTTTGCAGGGGTAAAGCTTAACATTGATAATTAAAACAGATGTTTCGTTATTTTCCAGGCACAATAACACACAGAGGGCTGCAGACAATCAGTTCCTTAATCACCCCTGTTTATTGTTAATATTATAAAAGCCACTATTGATTTGTAACAACACGAGTGTTTTCCGAACATTGAAACTATAAAATGAATAATTTTTAACAAACAAGTTCAAATACTACATTTCGACAAGCCACATGAATATAAACCGATAAAGATGAAAACTTGATGAAATTCGATATTTTAGGCAAGAAAACTGTAACAAAGAAGTGGCGAACACAATGATTCAAGTTATAACTCTATCATTTCATTCTTTAAAATGACAAATGCAAAAAATCTTAAAATGTTTTGAATTTCGCATTAATTAATACCGAACTTTTTACAAATATGCTTGAAACAATGTCAAAAGCCGAAAAATGATCTTATTTTACAATTTTGACTAACTACTTTGAAAAACTTACATTTTCCTGGTAAGGTCTACCGTAACCCCAGTCAAAAATTTATATTGACCCAAAAATCTCTGAAAATATTTGGTGCTTGAATAATTTATTTTGATCATTTTTTTTATTTGAATGCTATCTCACATTCTAACAAAAAACCACAAAAACTTAAAAGCCAAATATTGTGAGCAGGTGATTCAACGTCAATGCAATGCGGACAAATATGAAATTTGTGCCGGTATTCGGTGAACTACATTGTTTTTTACCCAAAACAAGATCGATTTCATGATTTTTTTTGTTTTTTAAAACTTTGTTTCAACTGCGTTTCCAGTTTTAATGATCAACTGCTCGGAATTCTCCCACGCCGTCCCATTCCACGTGGTCATTTTTCTTGATATTGCGTTTTACCTAAACTTAATAATTAATCCTTTTGTGATCTACTGTATTATATTCCGCTCAACGATTCAGATGAAACGATACAAGTGGTTTTTATTATGGCACATCCACTGGGAGTTGGTAGAGATGTTATTCCCACTCATACAATGACGGAGCTTTGTATTTTTATTCTTAGTTTTTCTCTAGCATCAGTTTCTCACCTTTTTACTTTTCGATTTTTGGTTTCAAAGGGAATTGCTCATTTTCCTTTAAAGCATGCTGTGAAATTGGGCTTAAAGTAAGTTGCGGCTTTTCTGATGGGACTCGCGACATTTTGGGCATTTGAAAATCAAGACAAAGTATTCCACGATTTGAAAAAGGTGAGTTTAACTAAACTAGCATTATAATAATTGCCATGCTAATTTTTTATAATATGTAAACAGTTTCTGTTTAGTTGCAAACAGTCGCTAGATTAGATTAACCAAATAAAAATACGATTAATAGTTACTGGGACATATAAAACATGGAATGAATGTTTCTATTTGTATTGCTATAAAAAGAGATTTCTAAACGTTTCTTTCACTCTTTCAGTCAATTCCAAAAAACGGATTTTTTTTTTGAAAAAAGAAATCCTTTTTTGGAATTGACTGAACAAGTAAAAGAAGCGTTTAAAAAATTTACACATGTCATTTTTTTACGTTATTTGTTTTCAACCTAGAACGAATGGAGCTTAAAAATTATAACTCAAATGTAAGATTAACTTTTTTTGCTTTGTCCTTTTTTGAATAACCTCTTTTCTCTAAAATCTGCAAATAAAAATTAAGATTTCATTAATTGTTTTTTGTTAAAGTGACCAAAAATAACAAAAGTAAGAAGTAATTATTTTTAGCCTAATCTAATTCTCCTAATTCAATCAAAAATAGAAATTTAGTTTAGTTTTCGCGGAATTAATGCGTTTCAATAATGACGAAACAAAGCCAGCTGGTGGAGCCAATATTCTGAAATTTTTCAGAATAAAAAGTTTTGTTGTTTTTGTGGTCAATTGGCTTGCAAGTTATTGCTTTTATACTTGTGTGTTGTAAACTAGTTGTTTCAAATACAAAATATATATGAGTAGAATATAAAGTTCCAAACGCTAGAAATTTGACATAAATTACTGATTATTTCAGGACTACTCTTGCGTTACCGATGATTTGAGATTCATATCCGGCTTTGTTTTCTATAAACCAAAAACAATTGCTCTGAGAATGATGCTACCTGCCAACATTGACGTTGGCTGGCTAAACACGGATATATATCTCACAGTTCGTGCTACCTTGAAGAATTTAAAGAAAGGAGGGCCAATGTCGGAACGAATAATTCGAATGCATAAAATGTTTCTACGTCAATTAATTTTACAAATTGTCATCCCTGTGGGTGTCATCGTCGTGCCTATCAGCATGGTTTTATTTTCTGTTATAAGTGGAGTTCAGTTAAGTTCAGGCAAGTTTGTATATGAAATATGAAATTTCTTGTTTTAGCAGCTGGTCTATACTTCACCTGTAGTGTTTCACTTTTCAGTATACTTGGTGGAATTGTTCTTATTATTATGAACAGAAGTTATCGGTCTTTTTTCACAGTTTTGAAGACGCCAAATACATCTCATGTTAATGCAATTCACGTGGCAATTCAATAAACGCATTTTAGTTCAATAATTGTGCACACACACACACACACACACACACACACACACACACTCTCTCTCTCTCTCTCTCTCTCTCTCTCTTTCTCTCCCTGTCTCTCTTTTCACTCTCTAGCTATCCCTCTCTCACCGCAAAATCACTTCCATAGTATACCACATCACCACAATAAAACCCGGCGTCGCACACATGACGATACCAGCACGCAGGGTTCCGGGCACGCCTGTCGATCGAAGTAAGCCAACTCAGTTTTTACCCTCACTGCTGAAAAGGATACTCTCTTCTCTCCCCCTCTTTCTTTATCTTTGCAGACATCATAAAAAAGATCAATCTACAAAAATGATCACGTAGACAATGTTGACCAAGAAGGGAGACTGACGTCTACGATATCCGAGAACAAGCGAGACGAGAAAAAACACCAGGCATTGCGCCATATTACTAGAAGTCAAGTCACCAGTTTTATTTTGATGGAGGCACCAATGACAAAAAACTAGAAAATTCCAAGAAAACAAAATAGGAGGAAATTCAGACAGTTTTACAAAATTCAGGTTAAAAAACTACAGGGATATGAAAAGATCCTTATAGTTTTAACAGATTTACAGGCTTCCGAGCTTGATCGGACACAAACCGCTGTGGTGGAGATGGGCCAGGGTGACATCACCAGCCGCATAGCAGTAAGTTTGACAATTCGTAAATATGACAGTTTTATTTCACCAAAAATGCGCCGACTCCTCTAGCACCGGGAACAGCGTGGCGGCCAGGGGCTTCTGGGGTGCCACGTTCCATTCGTCCTATTCCCGCAGGAGTCGGAAATCCAACCGACCAGCCACTGCTACGGGGTCTTCCAACGAGTTGCGGACTTCCCGGTAAGTTCCCTCTAAGACCAGATATCCAGGCTGCAAAAACTCTTATAAGTTACAATAACAAGTTTTACCTTCACAGTGGCGGGCCGCTTGGCATTCTTGACGAGGGTGGTCATGATGTCCAAGAGGTCGATCTGGGCGCACTCTGGACTACCGCAGGGGTGCCTATTGGGTGCACAGTCTGGAAATATAATATAAATGAGGAGCTAAACCAAGAAAAAACAAGAGAGAGAGATAGAGATATAGAGAGAAAGAGAGAAAGAGAAAGAGACTCACCTCTTGTCTCTTGCCAGGAGGGGGAAGACGCACGCCGCGGGATGTTTTCCAGCTGTGCCGTACGCTCGGGGAAAGAGTCGGAAGCTTTGTCTTACTTGTCAGAAAATATCAGTCATTACTTGTCAGAAAATATCAGAAATCTATTTAAACATCGGCACAGACAATCAATGAGATATACGCATAACTAACCGCAAAGTGAAGCCTTCTACGGGCGTTAGGTTTGAAACTCCAAGCCAGGAGTTTTGAGAACAAAACCCGCAGCATAGCGGAAACTCTCATCTGGACTCCCTAGATCCCTGGAAACATTAAATATTGCATTGTAACAAGAATAAAAGAAAAGGCATACATTTAATAACTTTGAAAACCTTTGTTACTCTCTCTCTCTCTCTCTTTCTCTCTTCCTCTTCCTCTCTTTCTCTCTCTCTCTCTCTCTCTCTCTCTCTCTCTCTTCCCTCTCTCCCCCTCTCTCCCCCTCTCTCTTCCTCTCTTTTTCTCTCTCTCTCACTCTATCTCTTTCTTCCTCTCTCTCACGGACTCTCTCTCTCTCGCACTTACTCTCTCTCCCTCTCTCTCTCTTTTTCTTACTCTCTCTCTCTCTCTCTATCTTTCTTACTCTCTCTCTCTCTCCCTCTCCCTCTCTCTCTTTCTCTATTTCTCTTTCTCTCTCTCTCTTTCTTCCTCTCTCTCTCACGGACTCTCTCTCTCTCTTCTCTCTCTCTCACGGACTCTCTCTCTCTCTTCTCTCTCTCTCTCTCTCTCTCTCTCTCTCTCTCTCTTTTACTCTCTCTGTTGTCTCTCTGTCTCTAATACTCTCGCTCTCTCTCTTGTAGGCTCACGCTCTAAAACCTACCGTTTGAAAGTTCTCTTACTTGATTTTGAACTATCAAATAAAATATTTGGGAAAAATATGCTCCCATGGCGGGGAATCCGTATCCCCACCAATGTAGAAATAGATAATTTCTTGAAGAGTCCGGATATATGCCAAACTAAAGTATAAATTGTAAAGAATATAAGATAAACATTTAAAGAAACAAATAAAGAATATGGATTTAAGCTGGCTGCAAATGAAGTGGGAAAGGTGGGCTGGTGGTGGGTGCTTTGTGGACGGACGGTGGCATCGGCAGCGTCCATACCTTCTGAGTCATCGTCATTACCCGCCTAAACCCCATTTCACGACAGATATTTTCTAACACACCCCTGATTACGGTAGATACGCATGCTACTTTCATCTAAGACGTTTCTGGGACATCCTTGAAACACAGAAATCAAAAGAACAGAAATTGCATTATCACCCAACTCACCCACCTTTTTAATTACCCAATTAAAAAAATTATAAATTCTAATTATTCTTTTAAAATAAATTATTTTAAAAAAATTTATTAAAAAAATAAAAATAAAATATTATTTATGTTTTTTAAATAAAAATATTATTTTTTTTTATTTTCTCGAAAAACAGAGATTGAACCCATTTGCGTAAAACTCTCACATGAAAGGCAGAAACAGCTGCCTCGTGGTATTTTGCTAATTGAATAAATGAAAGAACCAGTTTCGGATGAATGATCAACCATTTTTAAACGTTTCATCTCGAACCTGTGTCTCCATCAATTTTTTTTACACCATTAGTTGTGAAGTGACCTCCTTTAACATGTATTTTTTTTAAAATTTGTTTTTTTTTATTTTGAGAGAAACAATTACGATTTGATACAATGATGATAATTTACGAAAACATGATGATAATTTACAAATTTTCACGTTCTCATTCTTTCCAAAACAAATAATAAAAATTATAAATTAACATATGTTTAAGAAAATTTATATAACAAGAAATTCAGTAATTTTGTGTTTTAGCAGGTGACAAACTATTTTTTAAAGTTCTATATAAAACATTTTAGCATAGAGAAAGATAGACTTGGTATATTTTGCGGGTTTTGGACACTTCTCGTATCAGAATCAACTGAACAGGTGCATTTTCTCATTAAACGTTGAGTGTACTCTACCGAATGAGATAATCATTTTTCAAATTGCTGATTTTTGTATTAAAGAAACATTTATTAATTTCAAACATGCAGCTTTACCTGATATCTTTATTTATATCAAACATGATTATTAATAATTATTTATATCAAATAATTAGAAAAAATGTTTTTGACTTTTCTATATAGTTAAATTTTTCACAAAATGTTTTTCGTCGAGCGCATCAAAGGTTAAAATAGCGAAAACAAATTTAAACATCCTATTAGATAACCGACAAATAACCCATAACGCGAAAACAAACCATTTAAAACATTTGATAATGCGTTTTATAAATTTAAAAAGTATACATTAGGTGAAACATCAATGTTCAACTTTGTAAAACGCGTTCAACAAAAAAATTATGTTCGTCATAAAAAAGGACAGGTGAATTTGTGATCATAAGAAATTCTGTAGTATGAAGTTTATTCCTTTGAACCAATTGCGTAATAATTGTGAAAAGTTCTTTTAACCTCAAGTTTCTTGTTTTTTTCAGGATTTGATTTATTTTAATGCGTAACTGTTCGCAATCTTCACACGAAGTTCCAATCCACGTATCAATTTTTCTCCATGTCGAATTTTACCTAAACATAACAATGAATCCTTTTTTGATCTACTGTATAATTTTCCGATCAACCGTTCACATGAAACGCTACCGTTGGTATTTACTATGGCACCAAGTTGCCAGTATGTGCAGTGATTTATTGGTAAAATTGTATTTTGTCATTCTAATGATTTTACATTTAGCTTAATTGGGTCGCCACACCACTCATTTTTCTTCCATTTGCTATGGGATATCCAATCGGAGTTGGCAGAGGAATCATCCCAACTCACACCTTGACCGAACTTGGTATATTTATTATAAGTGTCTCTTTGTCATCTGTGTCTCATTTATTTACATTTCGATTTCTCGTATCGAAAGGTCTTTCTAATTTTCCTACAAAGTATATTGTAAAAATGGTGCTGCGATATTCAGTGGACGTTGCTCTTTTCTTTACTACCTTGTCGGCATTTGAAGACCAAGAAGAAGTTTTTCAAGAAATGAAAAGGGTGGGTTGGGAGAACTATTATTAAAGAACTTGTATCATATAAGGACACCTTTTTTCAGGCGTTCGCCAACATTTAAAAGACATACTAATAAGACTTCTTTTTTTTCATTTAAATCTTTGAAACAGTGGAATCGTGTGTCAAACAATTTAAAAAGACACACTAACAAAACTTCTTTTTTTCCCAAAACTTTTAATGCAATTTGGTGGCCGCGTATTAGTCAACACTTCGGGCAACCCTTGTTCATATATAAATGTTGACCTACCATTGAAACAATGGAATTGTATGTCAAACATTTTGCAAAAACCCTTTTCCCAGTCTAATGTTGAGCTACTATTGAAACAAAGGAATCGTACGTCAAACATTTAGCGATCACCCTGTTTCAGGCCTTATGTATACATGTTGAAATACTCACTGAAACATTGGAATCATGTGTCAAAAATTAGCGATAACGCTTGTCCAGTTTTCCAAAACGTTTAAAAGTGTGAAAAATAGTTTAATCTTTTCTAACTTCAAAATATGTTCGAAATTTTTATTGACCAGGGCTTTGCCGAAATTTTTAATTTTTAATATTTTTTCAAACAGTGGCCGGTGCAGCACTCTCTCGTTGACAAAGATGTTTTTTTTACAATTTATTACGAATTTTTCACTTTTTCGCACAGTTTATGTTATCATTTTCATTACTAAATTTAGGAGTATTCGTGTATCACCGACGAAATGCATTCAAATCCTGATTTCATTTTCTACAGATCAAAAACATTTTTCCAACGAGCAATGATACCTGGCATGATTGGCATAACTTGGCTCTTGATTGACATACCTTTAACCGTTCGTTTCACCATGAAAAATCTTCATCAAGGACCAATGTCTGAAAGAACTATTCGTATGCACAAAATGTTCCTCCGTCAGTTGATACTTCAAATCGCAATTCCTATGGGAGTACTTATCATTCCGGTCAGCGTAGTGATCGTTTTCGTAACTGCTGAAATCCAAGCAAGTATATGTAAGCTTTCCTTTTTAGCTACTATTTAAAAGTTTAAGCTTTAATGTTCATTTTCAGCGGTTGGTCTATACTTCACTTGCAGCGTCTCCCTTTTTAGCATACTTGGAGGAACCGTATTAATTGTAATGAACAAAACCTATCGACCTTCTTTCCTTGTTCCGAAGACATTACCGTGGAAGACATCCCAAATATCACATGTCCCTGTTGTTGTAGTCTCCAGGCATTCATAATGCAAACCGAATATATAAATTTTAAAAAAAACTATTGTTAAGTTTTTCATAAATGCTTTAAAAAATTTGTATTTCAGATTGTCATTCCCATTAAAACACACATTTCGGGTTTGTTGAAACTGTTCCATAGGTTACCTGAAGACTTTAGATACTATAAACAAAACTTGTGATCTACTGTAAATAATTTCCGTAAAATTTTTTGTGTGCTTTTGACGCATCACTCTACTGTTTCAAATATAAACTTCATTTTTGTGAAGTGTAACTGTAAGAGAGTGGATTCTCGGTAAACAGTATGGGTTTTTGTCAATTTTTTATGCATTATTTCGAAAATACAACTTAGCATGAAATACGTATTTGTAAAAGTCAAAAACAAGACATATCTGGTAGGTCAGAATGAAGCTTAAAAACCAAAACATGTGTTCTGAAACGATGATCAGTTGAAAAAACACAGTTTGATCCTTTTGATTTACGTAAAACTATGACATGATTGACATAGACAGGTCTTGTGGTATTTCCTTAATGAGAAGCGTGAAAGAACGCGCGGCGGACAAACGACCAATCATTCCCTCAATTTCGTTTCGCGAATGTTTTCCAATCCGCTTGTAGTTAACATCATTTGTTTGTAGCGTTGAACAAGCAGAAAATACAAAAACTTTCACTTATTTTATTTTTTATTTCTTTCCAGCAATAATCAACAATTTTACTTCTAAATCTACGATGAACAACAATGTTAAAATGATGTAAAATATAGTTTATAGTCGGCTCAAAATTTTAGTTTCAATCCACTCTTTTGAAATTTATTTAAAAATCTAAAACGTCAAACAGGCGCATCAATGGTTAACAGTGCGAAAACAAACCACTGCCTATTATCCAAACTGTAATTTATTCAAACAGTGAAAACAACCCACTCAAAGCAATTAAAAAATTGCTCCTTCTCTTTTATAAATTTTGGCTTTCCGGAACAAATACACTCTACGCAAAAAATTATTTCTCATTTTGAGCCGTCCATTTGTCAACAGACAATTAATAAAAAGGTCATTTTACGTTCAATAAATAAGGTTTGAAAAATAAATTAAAACAGGTGAATTTTCGAATTGCTTGTAGTTTGTAGTTTATTCATTTGACTTTTTGGTTTATAAAAAAAGAAATTTATTGTTATTCTTAGTGTTTTAAAATTCTTTTTAATTTAATACAGACAATTAATAAAAAAACTAATTTTACAAACTAATTTTTTCAGGTTTGGAGTTGTTTTAATGTTTAACTGTTCGGAATATTCACACGAAGTCCCATTTCACGTTTCAATTTTCCTCCATGCCGAATTTTACTTAAACATAACTATGAATCCTTTTGTCATCTATTGTATTATATTCCGCTCAACAGTTCATATGAAACGCTACCGTTGGTATTTACTATGGCACCAAGTTGCGAGTATGTGCAATGATTTGATGGTACATTTTTATTTTCAAGTAGCAATTTTATCTCTTTAGTTAAATTGGTTTGCAAAACCACTCATTTTTCTTCCATTTGCTATGGGATATCCGATTGGAGTGGGAAAAGGAATTATTCCAACACACTATGACTGAAATGTGTGTATTTGTTATAAGTATATCCTTATCATCTGTATCTCATTTATTTACATTTCGTTTGTTGGTATCAAAAGGTATTTCTAATTTTCCTACAAAGTATGTAGTGAAAATGGTGTTTCGTTATTCATTCGACGTTGCTATTTTCTTTGCTACCTACTCGGCGTTTGAAGACCAAACAGAAGTTTTTGAAGAACTCAAAGAAGTAGGTTGGGTGAATTTTGAAACCAGCTAGTTTGAAGTCTAATTGAAAGGTTCCATATAGTCGGTGACTTTTAAAAAATGTATTTTGAGATGAACTAAATTTTTCAAAAATATTTCACATCTTTGAGAAAAAAGTTCAAAAATGCTTGAATTTTGATGAGTAAATGTTTAATATTTTTTTATTAAACAGGTTAAATGTTTTTTTTAAATAGAAAATCTTCTAAACGGGAATCTTTCATATTTTGGGCACCTTGTTTTTCAAATTTAAAAATGAAAACTTGTTCCACGCCTTTTTTCACTGAAAAAACTTATATAGACATTCACGACAAACGATTTGAACATAGTCCTCGAAATGACCGTATAATTTTCCTCAAACTTTACTATGGTGAAAAGTAATGTTTGTAACAAAACATTTTGGGCATGATCTAGATAATTTTCGGAAAACCAATTTTGAAAATAAAATTGTTTTCAAGATAAAAATGATTCTTGCCGTCTTCAAGTCTATATGTTTGAAAAACTCCATAAACCATTTTTTTTATATTAAAGAAGACTAACTAACGAATTTTTGAGTTTTGAAGTTAGTTTGAAATTTTAATCGATATAATAATATTTTGTGTGCGCGCGCAATAACCTAAGGATATGTAAAAAGAAAATCCTATATCCTATGCTAACGACTCATACTTTCCTGTTATGGTAAGTTTCTCAGCGTAGCACAAATATAACCTGACGCAGGATTGCGTACGTTTGCATAAACACAATATTTGGTGTGCAATATTGCGTCCTGTGCCATTTCGCAAGAGCTAATGCCTGAAATGGAGCGAACTAGGATTGGCGACAACTTTATCTATATGTGTTTTTCACGTTTTTCAGGAGTATTCTTGTGTCACCGACGATATGCCATCAATTCCTGGTTTCATTTTCTACAGAGCAGGAACATTTTTCCGTAGAGTATTGATACCTGCGATAATTGGAATATCTTGGGTTGTAATTGACATAACTATAACCGTCCGTTCTACAATGAAAAATCTTCACCAAGGACCGATGTCTGAAAGAACTATCAGTATGCACAAAATGTTCCTCCGTCAGCTGTTGCTTCAAATCGCAATTCCACCAGGAGTTCTTATTATTCCGGCAGGAGTGGTGATATTTTTCGTTGCTTCTCAATATCAAGCGAACATAGGTAGATGTTTTCGTTTTTTTTCACAATTCGAACTTTTTTAGCAGTTGGATTGTATTTTACATGCAGTGTCTCTCTTTTTAGCATACTTGGAGGACTTGTTCTGATTGTAATGAATAAGACATACCGGCCTTCCTTTCTTCTTCCGAAGACTTTACCGTGGAAATCGTCTCAAGTATCTCAGGTCCCCACAGTTCTTGTTTCTAGGCATTAATTTGAACCTAAAGGAATGTTATAAACGGTTTCATGTCTGTGATTTATTTTTTTAATTAAAAAAAATTCGCGAGAAGTTTGTGAAAATGACGTTTCACAAATTTTCATGTCGTTTTCAAAAAAAATTTAACAGTTTAGGGTTTGATTTCGTTGTTTTATCAGCATGCAATTTCTAGTTTTTGCTTTTTTAAGCGAGAGGCGCCTGTGGATGACCGCGATTTAACGGCCTATTTGCCCCGTGTTTAGGCGCCCGTCCAATTCATCGGTTAATCGACTTTTTGGTTGTCATGCACACATTTTCAATGTTCCCACCTAAAGAGACTCAGAAAATACTGCTTACACAACATTGTTGCGCTGAGTTTCACACCCGTACGAGATCGGATGCAGCAGAAAGGGTAGTTTCCCCACAAATAGTGATGAAAACCATAGGCCGAAAAAAGGTGACAGTTCCTTTAATAAGTTTTTTAAACCCATGATTAAAGTTTTTATTAAATTTAAGCCTTTTTCTTCTTTTTAGTTTATTTTCTTGATTTGAAACCGTGCTTTTTTATATTAATGAATGGTCTACCTTTAATTTATATATTATAATCATGTAGATTTGAAGGTGAATTGTCATCATTTTATTTTCAGTCGTTCTACTGACATTTTTGTCTACTTTTCAGCGTCCTCCCAAAACTCTCTTCCATGTGGCGACTTTGACGACTGCGTCGGGGAGGCCTTGAAGAAGGTGTCTTGCGGCACGTACAGGGGCATCATCCACGGTTTCAATGCCCACAGAATCTCTGAAAGTATAAACATTGGAGTGACACTTGTTTCACAGCGGCCATATGCTTCAACTAAAATCTGTTTGCGTTTTTCGATTATCGACAAGTAACATGAGATTTTAAAAGATTTCAAGCTTCAGGGATGCGACGAAAGTTTTCTAATTTGTTTAAAAAATTAAAGTTACTTACACAATTGGCTTGGCGTAAGCCACGAGAGCAAAGGCAACGACGAGAAGAAGAGAAAGGAAGCGCATCTTATCTAGCAGAAGACGGGCGGAGGAGCTATTTGTACCCCCAAGAGTTAAGAAAAATGACTTTCGAAAGGGCGAACCCCTACTGTAGATGTCTGATCGGCTGTTTCAATGAACACGCGGTTTCACTAGTTCGGAGTAAAAAAGAATGATTTTTCGGTGTGAAAACGAAACAAACCAAACCTACATTCAAATGTTTTGATTGATTTTCAACGGAAAATTTTGGTTGACTGCCCATTGAAGAAGCCATTTGTTGAAAGTTTGGATTATTCAGCTATGCAATTTCGCTGACGAATTTCAGCGTATGATTTTACTGTACCCAATGATCAAACAACTAGAGGACCGCTTTCAGCGATTTTGTCGTTCGGCATTTTTTGTGTGTGTAAACTAAATTTTAAGTAAAATTTCTTAAATACAAAAAAAATTCTTAAATACATTTTGATAATACACTTAGTTTATGGTCTGTTTCCAAGCTTGTATTACTTTTTCAGTTGATAACAATATAGTCTTTGCCAAATTGAGTGGTTTAGGAAATTGCAAATGTAACACTTGCGCCGTATTGCGTACGCATGCACTTAATATTTGTACGCGAGTTTGCGTTTGGAGGCATTTGAATGCCATTAAGGCCTGAAATAGGGGGAACTTGGCTGAGCAACGACTATATTCAAACCCTTCCAAATCAGTTTACATTTTAGGAACCCTGTGAAGCTGATGCTGTCGAGGTGATGCGAGCCGCCCGTGATATCCCCGGCTTTGTCTTCAGAAGATACGTTGGGTGATGAGTGAATGTTTAGATGAATGATGCAAATGATGCTGATGAATACACCTCCAGTAGGAAAACGAAAAATTTAAAAAACTCGTTCTGGGTGTTTCTTTTTTTCAAGTTTTTGAAACTACAAGATTGTCTTGATCGATTACTGCGCTCCGTCTAAGTCTGGTTCTTATTTTTTTCCACGAAAAAGTTCATCCTTTTGGCGACAGCTAAAGATGAAATGCACAAGTGGCCGGCAGATACCAAAAGACAGCTGTTTTTTTGTTTATGAAGTTTAGGGAATACTTCTTTTGTCAACTTCTGTCTACAGCTAGTCACGTCAAAAAAGTTTTTAATAATGTTGTTAAACGAAACAAGTTACATCGAATGAAAGCAAGAGTGACTAAGGGCCGCGTTGCTCGAATCAAACCTTGAGGGTTCGGATCCGCATCTTACAGGTAACTTAACACATTTAATGACAGTAAAACAATATTATAGATTGTTTTATGACACTGCAAGAATTTATAAAAAGTTTTGGGTGGATCCGAACCCTGGTTGTTTGGCTGGTAAAGGGCCGGCCTGGGCCATCAAAACAATTAATTTTATATTTGCAATATTAATTGTCTGTTCCCAAACGCGCAAATGTACCGCAAAACACTAGAAACAGGTGAATTTTGTTATGAAGTAGTGGGATTATTGTGTTAGCAATAGTCTGTTAGCTAATATTACTTCCAAATTAGCTTTCCAGAAGTTGCTGACTGAGTTGCTGTATAAAAAAAATTTGCCATCATTAGAATTCGAGGTGCACTGAATTGTCTATAGTATTAATTTTATAAGCAACGTTATCACACAACTTTACGCTTATCGAGACATACAAACGCCCCCGCTTATCTAGCAAAAAAGGTTTAAGTTGGAGAGCCGTATTTCGAAACGGATTTTTAAAAAGTTCAAAAGTCCTGTTTAAAGGTCCCTTTAAGTAGCAAAAAAAAACTAGAAAAACCCTGGAACTTTTATAAAACCCTGAAATTAATAAAAAGTGATGTCATTATTCGCTCAACAAAATCAAACAAAATTAACCATTTCAGAAAAGGTTCAACGAGCAAAAAACGTGCTGCGCAAAGAAATTGAAACAGGTGAATTCTCTCATTAAAAATATTCGATAACTGTTCAAACACTTAATGTTTTTGATTTTTTTATGTTCATTGAAAAACCATATTTTTTTAATCTTGAAGGTTATTCCAAAAGAAAAATATCAGCTTATCAAATTTTATCCATCGTTTCAGTTTTTATAATGAAAAACTGTTCGACACTGTCACACGACATCCCATTCCATGTAGAACTTTTCCTCGAAGCTGCCTTTTTTCTCAACATAATTTTAAATCCCTTTGTCATCTACTGTATAATTTTTCGTTCAACCGTTCATATGAAACGCTATCGTTGGTTTCTTCTTTGGCACCAAGTGGCATGTATGGGTAGTGATTTAATGGTACTTTGAAAAAAAATTCAAGCTTAAATTTTTATTTATTTTAGCTAAATTGGGTTGCAAAACCATTGATCTTTCTTCCATTTGCAATGGGATATCCAGTAGGAGTTGGAAGAGGAATTATCCCAACTCATACCATTACCGAATTGTGTATATTCATTTTAAGTGTATCGCTGTCATCTGTGTCTCATTTATTTACCTTTCGTTTTCTGGTTTCAAAAGGCCTTTCCCATTTTCCTATCAAGTATGTTGTCCAAATGACATTCCGGTACTTAATGGGTTTTATTCTTGGTATACTCACATTTATCGCATTTGAAGACCAAGGAGAAGTTTTTCAAGAAATGAAAAGGGTAAGTTCGGAAATGAAATAAAAAAAATTTAGATTGATAAAGTTAAAAATTAAAACTGACTTAAAATTAAAAGATAAATAATTAAAATATGTTCAAACAGCTTCTTAGTGATAAGAGGCTATTGTTAGCTAAAAATTTCATCTAGTACGGATTCTCAACAACTGGTTTTTATTAATAATTTTTTAATAATTCGCAAAGAAACAAGAAGTGTTTTTTTCAACGGCAATGAGAAAATGTTTCACTTTATGCTTGCGTTTAGCAAATTTCATCGATAAGTCGATTATTGATTTTCTTTTCTACCGTAACCCGGTTGTATTACAATCCCGCAATAGCTAATTCAAGGCAGATCCGCACACACTAGTTTTTATCAAAAACCAAGTTCAGAAAAGCGTCAGGGATTTTATCTATTGAAAATATTCAAATATATTTTTGTAGTAATTTTAGCTTACTTAACGATGGTAAATATAATATGACTAACTTTTTTTGATTTTTAAATTTTAAAAAAACATATTTTTTGTAATTTTTAAAGTTAACTTTCGAAAATGGCGTGCAGCCGAAAATGTCATTTCAATACGCAAATGTGTGTGCTAACCTCGGCTTCAATACTATGTTTGGTAGGATTCCAGTTTGGAAAACCATTTTAATGCAAGGCAGTTTTTCGGGTAAATACGAGCGCGCCCGACCCCAAAAGTACAAAAAAAAAGTTTTTTTTTGCTTTAAACTATGAAAAGTTGTGTTGACAAAAAACCTGTTAAAACATTGAACAGTTTATTCTTTTCAGGAGTATTCCTGCATTACCGACGATTTACCAACAATTCCTGGTTTCATTTTCTACAGATCAAAAACTTTTGTTCTCAGAGTAATGGTACCTGCCTCTATTGGCATAAGTTGGCTAACCATTGATGTTTTTCTAACAGTCCGTTCGACGATGAAAAATCTCAATCAAGGACCAATGTCTGAGAAAACTATCCGTATGCCCAAAATGTTCCCCCGTCAGTTGATCCTTCAAATTGCCATCCCTTTTGTGGCAATTCTCATTCCTGTCGTTATGGTAATCGTTTTCGTCATAGTTGGGATTCAAGCACGCACATGTAAGCTTTGTTACAATTTTGAGTTTTGTTTTTATTTTCATTTTTAAATAAATTCCAGCGGTTGGATTATATTTTACATGCAGTGTGTCACTTTTTAGCATACTTGGAGGAGCTGTTCTTATCGTGATGAACAAAACCTATCGACCTTATTTTCTCCTTCCGAAGAAGCTGCAGTGGAAACCATCGCAAGTATCACAAGTCCCTATTGTTGTGGTTTCAAGGCATTAGTTGTTTTCTAATAAAATCTTGGCTAGTATTGCTTATTTCAGAAACCATTCGAATCAAGACAATAAACGAGTTTAGTTGCTGCGTGTCAGCAGTAATTTTGAGACAATTTAAAAAAAGAGAGATGTTTGCATTCACAATTAAACATTCACAATTTTGCTGCATGATCTACTTGCATTACATTTTTTGATTTATTTTTTCAACCACAAAATTAGATTCGTGTTTTCGTTACAAAGTTCATTAAAAGCTCAGTTTTTTTTAAATTAGCCATTGTTAAAGATTTACAACAAAAATCCATGTATAAAGGATAATTTACTTTACGACTATTATCTATCTGTTTTTTTCATTTCTAACGAACAAATCACACTAACGCCCAATTTTATGTGTCTTCTCTTCTAATGTTTTAATTTTAGACTCCAAATTGTCCACTCCGGTCAAAAACAGGACGAAAAAATCTTTGTAAATGTTTTTACAAAGACGAAACAGTAAAAATTCTTGTTTAAAAATTGCAACTAAGACCATAAAAGCGTATCAAAAATTGTAAATATGCATAAAAAAAACGTTGTTTATACTCTGCAAATAGTGTAACAATACTCCACTTCATCTTCATTTGGGGTGCTTTCAGCCTAACCATTTTTTGTGAAGACTGCATCTTTCGATTATACACATTGCGTTTTCGCGTTTTCTACGTCAGGCAAACATTTTCTGTCACTTATTTGATAGTAACAAAAAAATTTAAAAAAAAAACATTTTTTTGCGGGTTTTTGATCGTAGTAAAAATGTTTTGATCTAAACGAATTCTGATTTCCAAAATAAAAAAGTATATTTTATTCTGCACATGGAATTTTAAAAAAACCTTTTTTCTGTTCTATGCTACATTTGCAACAAACAAAAAAACTATTTTTGTCTTATTTCCATATGCCCCTATTCTTTTCTAATGAGCACATCTCGTATATTTTCCTTTGAATGAACCAAATTTGAATAAACATGATTTTAATTCAACATGCTGCTGATTTTTGGTGAATAAATTTCCGAAAACAAAACTAAAAAATCCGTCTGTTACATTACCATTGTGCAGGTGAATTTTCCATAGTTTTCTGTAGCTCAACTTTTTAATTGTTTTTCTTCAGTTGAAAGTTTAAACGTCTGGGCTTAACAGATTTCAGGCCACAAACAATTATCGGGAAAAAGACTGGAAGATTTCACCACATGGATTTGGTTCAAAAACCTAACCAACTTTATTGTTTTCAATTTTCGTTTGATGATCTTGTAATTTTCAACTTTTAGGGATTTTTATTTATAAGTTTTTAATGATCAACTGTTCTGCATTTTCTCACGACGTTCCATTTCACGTGGCGATTTTCCTCGATGGCGCATTCTATTTGAACATAATTGTGAATCCATTTGTGATCTACTGTATAATATTTCGTTAAACGGTTCATATGAAACGCTATCGTTGGTTTCTTCTGTAGCATCAAGTTGCCTGCATGTGCTGTGATTTAATGGTGATTTCATTTACGTAATGTTTCAAAATTTACTGTTTTCAGCTAAATTGGGTATCAAAACCTCTGATTTTTCTTCCCTTCGCAATTGGGTACCCTATTGGAATTGCCCGAGGAATCGTACCAACCCACATTCTTACGGAAGTTGGAATATTTGTTCTGAGCATATCATTATCATCTGTATCTCATTTGTTCACATTTCGTTTTTTGGTTTCGAAAAGACTTTCTTATTTTCCTGTCAAGTATAAGGTTAAAATAACCTTACGTTACTCAACGGCCATTGTTCTCGTGTTAGCCACCTACTGGGCTTATGAAGATCAAGGAGACATTTTTAGGGAATTGAAAAAGGTTAGTTAGGAGAATTGTAAAATTTTACATTTTTCGAGAATTGTAAAATCATATAAAAATTTGAAATTGCTTTTTTAAAAACATTGGTTTAACTCAAAAATGTATAATTTGTTTGATGATTAGAATAAAATTGTATATTTAAATCCGAAATAGAATATTACAAATTAATAAAAGAAATAAACTGTGGCGGATGACCTATGGGGCGGGGACCGTGGCTATTGAGAGCCCTCACGCATAATGAGGACAGCGCGCCGGTAGCTCAGTGGTTAGAGCAGTCGACTGCAGTTGTGAAGGTAGCTGGTTCGATTCCTGCCTGGTGCATTGCTGTCGCAAGTACCTCTACGTCAAATTTAGATTTCTAAAAATTGCTCGATGGTCATTTCTGGCGAGCCCGACAGTTGAAACTATAGGAAATTTTTTAAAAAGGTCAATAGCTCGCTCTTCTTTTAAATAAAAAACAATGTTACTCACAATAAGATCATGTAAAAATATATATTTCATTGGTGTAAAAACAACCGCAGCATTGGTATTTTGATTGTTTTAGGAATATTCCTGCATTACCGACGAATTACTATCAATTCCTGGAATTCTATTCTACAGAGCCAAAACATTTGCCTTTCGGGTGATGATTCCTGGCATGATTGCAATAACCGTGCTCACCATTGACGTTTTCTTAACCGTTTAACACTGAAAAACCTGAATCAAGGACCAATGTCTGAGAGGACTATCCATATGCACAAAATGTTTCTCAAACAGCTGATTCTCCAAATTGCTATACCATTTGGCGTGATTCTCATTCCAGTTGGAGTTGTGATCGTAACCGTAAACGTTGGAATTCAAGCATGCACATGTAAGGGCCTTATTTTAAACTTTAAAGGTAAAATTTTCAGCTGTTGGACTTTACTTCACATGCAGTGTCTCTCTCTTCAGCATCATTGGAGGAATTGTTCTTATTGTTATGAACAAAGGCTATAGATCCCTTTTTAAAATGCCTAAGATGTTACGGTGGAAGACTTCACCCAGACAATAATATCACGTGTTTTGATAACGTTGTGAACTATTCTGAAACTGAGAGTACAAAATAAAACAAAATAACTTGGTCTTTAAAAAAACGGGGGTTAATAAATACACCGGGTTATCGTGTTTGTCCTCACATTGAGCGTGATTGGAGGAAGCATTCTCTTTTCATTAAAAAAATATCGACAGAGAGAAACAAGAAAGTGAGAGAAAGAGATATCTTGGATTGCAAATATAAATGAACAAACATCTTCTTCAATTTGTAATGTGTGTATGTGTGTATGCGTGTGTGTGTTCGTGTGTTCGTGTACATATCTATGTCTGTGATATTCACCAATTTTTCAAAAAATGTACTTTAACCATGAAACTTGATTGCAGATGTTAATCTCGTTTTGCACCTGAGCTTACGTACACATTTCAAGCACAATGAATTAATATTTATGAGAATTCGCAAAGTCGTAAATTTGCCAGCAGGTGGTACATGATCTTGAATACATCGAATTAGCTCGAGAATCAATGTTCCACTAATGATTTTTATTATTTTCTAATTTTTTATGCTATCCTTATGTTTTGGATTCCCAATATTAAAACAAAAGTATCTGTCAATGATTCCGGGAGCTGTTTTTATTGTTGTTTAGAAGACATATGTGTGATTTTTTTTTACTTCACACACAGAAATGTTCAAACGTATTATATCATTCAGTTTAAATATTAAACAAATAAAATATTTTTGAAATGTGTTACACAGACATTTTTACTTTCTAGGCTACAATTTGTCTAGCTAGAAACTGGCAATTTCTGGCAGCCCACAAACATTGACTCAACTTAAAAGTGAGTATTATTCTAATTCTAGCTATATCTTTGTCTAGTCTAGCCACATCGCGTTGAAAACTGTATTCAAAAGTTTCATTTTTACGAAGTTCAGTTAGATATTTTTGTCTGTACAAACGCTGTTCTTTTTCTGACCAATCGTACGAAAAACACATGTCTAGTAATCATGTTTAGTTCACGCGCACCATCCATCCCACAACTGGCAAAACGAAATGAGGCTTTTCTTATTTTTTTCCGTTAAAATCCTGTGAATTACTGATTCTATATTTAAAGCTAAGTCAATCTCGAGTCTTTACTATTAACGATACGATGTTTGTCAAATTATCCATAAATTTTCATTAACATGTTTTAGTATGTTTCAGTTTCACCAGCCTGTTTGATCACAGTTATTTAAGCGCACATTTTCCAAGAAGCATGTATTACTAGTCTCGTGTTCAAGCGATAATAAGTATTTACTGGCACACCATAATTGTTTGTCACAAACGATTTTGAGAAAAAGACACAAAGACCAGATGTTTCAAAAATCATAATTTTCATTGCCAAAGATTAATTTTTAAATTGAATGAATTCCTATTTGTTCAAAGGTTTTGAAGCGGCCTTCAGCAGTTCCAGCTGCAGCCCAAAGCGTTCGCTAGGATGAATCCTGCGAACTAAAAATTGCTTTAAGCGTTAATACGTTTTTGTTTGCGCTTTTGTTTTTCTTGTATACACCTTTTTACCATTTTTGCATTTTTTTAAATTGAATAAAACATTACATTTTTTATCATGAAACGACGCGATATTGTTTATGAAACACCAGATGGAATATAGTTTATAATCAAAACACGATCATGTAACAGATAAGAGAGTTTTTCTAGGACTTCCTATCTGGAACGGGTCCCTGTAGACAGAAAAAAATTCGATGGCTTTGATTCTGATTCATTTTTTGATGGTATCATCCCGTTTTCAGAAAACTAAAATAATTAAGAAAAATCTTCAAACGTCAATGGCGAGCAAAATCACCTATTTTGTTCAAACCTTTGTAAAAAAAATTTGAATCTTCATTGCTTCAATTGAAACAAAAATGGGAGGCTGTTTCCTAAAAGGATGGTTTTTTTCCAGTTTGTCTAGAAACTTGATTTGTATGAAAGACTTCTCACATTCTTTTTTTATGATTTTGTACCCCTTTTTTCTTAGTTTAAAATTTTATTCCAGGTTTGACCAGGTCGCATGATTCAATGTCCTCCACTGGTCCTAAGCCCTTTAACCGAACGACTGCTAATTCTCCTTCCTTGCGTTTTCTACATAAGCTTGATTGTGAATCCATTTGTATTCTACTGCATCGTATTTCGCTCACCAACACATATGAACCGCTACAGGTGGTATCTTCTGTGGCATCAGATAATCAGTATGCTCAGTGATGTTCTCGTAAGGTTGACCTTTTTGAAAACAATCATATGTCTTTAGTTCAATTTTGTCGGACAGCCAGTCTTCCTTCTTCCTTTTGTAATGGGCTACCCAAAAGGACCACTTACAGGCATTGTGCCCTCTAATCACTTGTGTGAAATATGTATCTTCTTTCTTGGAGTTTCATTAGCTTCTGTTGAACACCTCTTCATGTTCCGTTATTTGGCAACCAAGGGAATTTCTCATTTTCCTTGGAAACATGCGTTGGTGGTCGGAGTTACCTACCTAGTTGGTTCTTCTTCAACACTTGGAATATATTTATCTCATCAAAATCAAGATGAAGTATTCAGGGAGCTTAAAGGGGTAAGTAAAAAAGCTTAAAGGGGTGTCTGAAAATTTATTATTCGCGTTGGAACGCAGTTTACCCTGCCTATTTTATTGCTTTAGCGCAGTATGTATTAACGCCAAACGTAGAAAATCACAAAAACACCAAAAAATTTAATTTGTTAAACGGCCTGTAACAAATGAAATCCAATATGTTTCAAAAATTTTATTGTTTTCACTGTATCTTGTTTCAGACAATTCATGCTTTATAGATACCGAGAACGTGATTGCGTCTTCGCCCAAGACATTTTCGGCGCGACGCTCATTTTTGAAAAAGTTTACACTCGTTTTTCTCGATGCTTTTAAACGATAATTGCGTGTTAATTTTGTTTTAAATCCTTATCAACATTAAAAATATTTTAGTTTAGTTTCAATCTCCTTTTATTTAATAGGAGGCGATATAAACTCAATTTATAAACACTGTATTTTGCTATGTACATGTGTTGTGAGCAAAGAAAAAAATTGAGGAGGATTAACGAATGTGAAAAATCTAAAAAAAAGTGAGGGGCATCTTTTTTAAAAACCGCATTTTTATTTCTGCAAGCAAAATATGACATCTTTAAAGAAATCGATATAGACAAGTTTTTAATATTTTCTATAAAAGAACTAAAAATCAATTATCAAGCGAAAGCCCATAGAGGTCAGTAATGTAAAAACTCATTTGAAGGATTTTGTGGCAGGAATACAATCAATTCTGCACTGAAATTAAAAAAAGACAGTATATATTAATGAATGTAATATAATTTAGAATTACTCATGTGTAATAGACGACCTTCGATTAATTCCTGGATTTCTTGTTTATCGAACTAATGTGATCGGTGTGCGCCTTTTTACCCTTGTTGTATTTTCCTGTATTTTCTTACTTACTACCATTGGATTGACTATTCGTGCCACAATGACATCCTTGAATTCAGCATCGATGTCATCCAAAACATTATCAATGCAAAAACGTTTTCTAAAACAGCTCATAATTCAAGTGCTTATGCCATTTGTTGTCGTTATGCTTCCACTGTTTTGGTTTGTAGCCACGGCGATGTTCGAAATCTTCGGATGGACAAGTTAGTTTTTTTTTTCAATCTTTTCAACAACATACTTTCAGTTATGTCTTTCTTTCTAATGTGCAGTGTTTCGTTCTTCAGTGTTGCTGGAGGTATAATTTTGGTTTGTATGAACAAGAACTACTATATAATTTTGGCAATACCGTGGAGGAAAATAACAGGAAAAGAAGATAAAGCCCAAATAGTTTCTTTTGTCACCATTAGACATAAATAAACATTAACGTGTGTGTTTCTGTATGTGTTTGAGTGTGTATGTGTGTACCTGAGTTTGTGTTGTACCAATACGATTCTGATAACTTTGTTCCTATGTATATAGTTAGTTGGACAAAACACCTGCCATTTCCAAGAATAACAGGTGGAGAATGGCCGATTGTGCCTCGTCACTGATGCCATATGACCACTTTAGGGACACCTTTTAAAGTCCAATTGAATGTGGGAATATGGTGAAAAAGTTTTAAAAAAAAAGTAAAATTGTTTTTTTCTGATTGTATTCTAAAACCTCCTGCCTTTCCCTTTAAAGGAACCGCCAGGGACCTCTTTTCGACTTGCATTTGCTAATAATACTCGTCGCTGTATGTGGCATGACTACCCTTCCCTGGGTTACCAATCTCGCACGTGTGTGAAAATCGCGGCGCTACCATGTCAGACAAGTAGTGGTTTCTACGTCTTTTCTTGTGAGAACATTGGCAATTTGAAAATCACGACTTAAAAGTCGATAAATCGGTAGATTTGACGAAAGCATAAAAACCGTGCACGTACTTCGTTAAAAAGCAAGTTATCAACATGAATCTGCAGATTTCTTCAAAAGAAATCAGTTTAGGAACCCGACTCTCATAAATTTTCTTGAATAACTTTTCGAACTCTTTAATATGAAATATAATCAAAATAGTTAGTGACGGTCCCTCTATGTTTCAAACAAAATTTCGTAGGGCACACGTTTTCAGGTTTCCTGAAATGATCAACTGTTCCGCGTTCAACCACGAAGTCCCCTTACATATTACGGTCTTCTTCGATACTATTTTCTATGTTAATATAATCTTCAATCCAATTGTCATTTGCTGTATTATTTTCCGCTCTTCTGTACATATGAAACGATATCGATGGTTTCTTCTTTGGCACCATCTTACCGGTATTGCGAGTGATTTGATGGCAAGTTAAAATTTCTCAAGTCATTTATTTTAAAATCATATTCTTAGATGGGCTGGGTGACAAAACCAGTGTTCCTTCTTCCATTTGCAATAGGGTATCCACTTGGAATTGGCAGAGGAATCATTCCTATGATAGTTTTGACCTATTTTACTGCATTGTCTATGGGTATCTCATTAGCATCGGCAGTTCATCTTTTTACGTTTCGCTTTCTGGTGTCTAAAGGATTATCTCATTTTCCATTAAGATATCGTATTGAGACAAGTTTAGTTTACCTCCATATGTTTATGCTTTCACTCACCTTTGTCTGGGCCTACGAAGATCAAAATGAAGTTTTTGAGGAGTTGAAAGCGGTAGGTTTTTATGTTGCATTTGTTTACTTAAGACAAGAATTCTCTAACTGTATTCCCATCCTTGCGACATGGGAAAAATCGAAAGTCTTGGATTTTGCTCAAACTTTGTAAAAAATGTATTTGACCTAAAAATACATTTCTGAGTTTTTGGTCAGTAACGTTTTTTTGACCCGGGTTACGGTAGGTCGCCATGGGTTACTGTAAGTCAGCTCATATTTGTACAAAATCGATGCCTTAGAACTTTGAAAACATCTTTCTGTTTTTCATCTTTCTGTCGAATTTTCTGTTTTTTTTTGTAGAATGGTCTATAAATTTCAACCCTTATTTTTGACAAAAAAGAAGCAATTTTGAGAACTGCCTACTGCGATTTATCGCATTACGCAACATTGTTTTTTATACGAAAAAGACATTTTTCAGGAATATTCATGTATTACAGACGATTTACCTTCTCATCCCGGTTTCATTGTCTTCAGGCTAATAACACTTTTGATGAGGTTTGCCGTTCCTCAAACTACAGGGGCGTATTTATCTCCTTACCTTTTCTTCACGATTCGGGCGACTTTGAAGAATTTGAACCATGGAGCAATGTCAGAAACCACAAAACGCCTCCAAAGAAAGTTTTTGTATCAACTTTCTCTTCAAATTGCCATTCCACTCTGTGTAGCAATTTTTCCCACCGGCATTGTTCTATATATTCAAATAATGGGATTTTATACAGGCAAAGGTTAAAAAATTTTTCGGAATAGGTTACCTTTTGTTTAGCTCCTGCACTTTACCTAATCTGCTTTGCTTCCCTGTTTAGCATAACTGGTGGATTGGTACTTATTGCTATGAACAAGCACTATCGATCATTTTTTGTACCTTCATTTCTAAAAACACTAACACCAACAAATACAGTTAATGTTACAAGAAACTGAAACAATAATGATGAATTTACCAGATTAATAAATATACTTTTTATATGTTTTCTTGTTTCTGGAGGAATAACTCTAATCAGTGTGAACCAAAAGCAGTACTCAGTTTGAGCCATTCCTTGAAAGAAGTGTTTACGGAAAAGGACATGAAAATTATTGTTCCAGTTAGGAATAGTTGAAAACTATGAAAAGTGGAGTGTTCGTCCACTTTGCAAAATTTTTGCGCTCTACGATCAAAGTTTCTTTTAAATTTGTAATTTCAGGTGGATTAATAATCGAGCTTTGCAAAATAGACTTCCGTTTTATGCGATCTGCACAAAAATATTGCAACATATTGCAGTTATGCGATCTATAGGTTTCCAGTTTCCAGTAAAAAGTTTTGCTGAACCAAAAAACCATAGACTTTTCCTGTAATCTATGTTATCTCAATGGGTTCTGATTACATAAGTGTGAGAGTCCAGAAACACACCTTATCATTCAAGTTGAAACATCAGAACTCACCCTCTCTCTCTTTATCTCTCTCGCACTGTCTGTCTGTCTTTCTCTCTGTCTCTCTCTTACTCTTTCTTTCTATTTCGCTCTCTTTTTTCTTTGCTTTCTTCTTTTTGTTCTTAATTCAAAAATAATCAAAAATTTAATTTTACTTATTGTCTGAAATTACGCACACATTTCAAGAACAATTATAAATTATTAATGAGAAATTCAGCGCCAAGTCGTAAAGCGCAAGCAGGTGGTTGGAACTGGAAAACACAGCTCGGGTAAGCTCAAGCTTCAAAGTTCTCCAAACGACTCATTTATGTAATTCATGTGGTTTCTCTTACCCCGCAATACAAATTTAATATCGGTGTCATTTTATGATTCCTAGAGCTGTTTTTCTCTTCGGGACTGTTGTAAGTCTCCCTTTTATTGAGAAGCATTTTCAAAAACAAATAAAAAATTATAAAATATAATTTATTCATTTTGCATTTGTTGGTTAATTTCAATCGCAAATAATGCAACAACAACAATTTACATTTTATCCTATATTTTTATCCAAATATTTTTATTTTGGCTTCTCTTTTTTTGTTTAAATGTTTGTAGTAGTTTTTAACTGTCATTTTGAGCCATATGATTACAGTTGAACTAGTATGTAAATGATTGTTATTTCACCAAAAATAAATATGTTTAATTAAAAAATGTTTTGATCATTCAAAAAAAGAAAAGTTTAAAAAAACAACTAAAAAGGTTAAATTAAAACGTAAATGATCAGATTCAGTCTGAACAAACCTTGTACTCAATCTGACCAAACGCACGGATAACACATGTCTGCCAATTCCCTTTTCATCACTCACCAAGCACCAATCTTTCATGTTGTTTTCAGAAGTGAAAACTGACACCCTTTCAAAATTTTGTTTTAGCCACAAAAAACAGCCTTAACTACAAATACAAATTAACTACAATTTCAATGTTTTTTGTTGTTTTCCGGCGTCCTATTTTTTTAAAATTCTTTTTCAGAAAAAAATACTAAAAATCTCGTGATTGAAACATAATTCATAACTTTTTTCAATTCATATGTAAATTATGCCAACAGTAAATTGACAAACTTTTTTATGCATTTTTAATACGATTTCAATTAAACTTTAATCCGAATTTTATAATGTAAAAACCAATGAAAAAAAGAGTTTGTATGATTCATAAAAATAACACCAAGTTTACGCAATTCGCACCAAGCTGTGAATTATAGGCAGGTGGAATTGAAATTTTACGACGTCAACGCCTCACTCCAAGTTTCGAAGTTTCTACCTACTCATTTTTGTAATTCAGAAAGTTTTTGAGAACCAGACCAAAAAAAATGGAAAATCCGCTTTCTTTAATGACACAACAAGCTATTGTTTTCTAGTCATTGCTGATAATTGCAATTCGAACCCAGAAGTATCAATAACACTACCTTTGATAACTTTTCGTATTGCCTTTTTTAACTAAAATACTATTATTATTGGGTTTGTTTCAGTTCCAGAGCGCTTGGAAAACTTTTCATATTGCGTTTTTTTTACTAAAATACTATTATTATTGGGTTTGTTTCAGTTCCAGAGCGCGTGTATGATTGAATGTCCTCCACTTGTCCTCAGCCCTGTAACAGAACGTCTTCTTGTTCTTCTACCCGCTGCCTTCTACATGAGCTTAATTGTCAATCCTTTTGTAATCTACTGCATCATATTTCGCTCCTCCGCCCATATGAACCGCTATCGATGGTATCTCCTATGGCATCAAATAATATCCATGGTCAGCGATGTTTTAGTAAGGACTTAAAAGTTAGCAAAACGAAGTAAACTTTAGTTTAACTTTGTTACACAACCAGTCTATTTGCTCCCTTTTGTCATGGGCTATCCAACAGGGCCTGGCACTGGTTTGATGCCCTCGAATCATTTCACAGAAATATGCATGCTCTTTCTTGGAATATCACTGGCTTCGGTGGAACACCTGTTTATGTTTCGATACTTAGCAACTAGGGGAATTAATCATTTTCCAATAAAACACGCATTGATAGTTGCTGTCACATATGCTGTGGGTGGTTCACTAACAATTGGAGTTTACCTATCTTATGAGAATCAAGATGAAGTGTTCGCAGAACTGAAAGCGGTTGGTTTGTGAGTGAGTGTGTGTATGTGTGAGTGTGTGAGCTAACTGCTGTTTTGAATTGTTTATTAAGGGCTATTCCTGTGTGGTAGATGAACTTCGATCCATCCCCGGAATCATCGCTTATCGCAAAAATGTCATCGGCCCACGTCTTTTTACGTGTGGTTTATTTGCCTGTGGGTTCTTACTAACTACAATTGGGTTTACAATACGTGGGACAATGGAAGCCCTCAATGCGGCAACCATGTCGTGCCGGACAAAATTAATGCAACGACGTTTTTTGAAACAACTGATTATTCAAGTTCTTATGCCGTTTGTTGTTGTAATGCTTCCCCTGATTTGGTTTGTAGCCACGGCAGTGTTTGAAATCTTCGGCTGGTCAAGTTCGGTTAATTTTTGGCATGTTGAAACAACTGTTTCAGTTATGTCTTTCTTTCTGATGGCCAGTGTTTCATTTTTCAGCGTGGCCGGAGGACTAATTCTTGTCTGTATGAATAAAAACTATTACATGGTTTTAGCAATTCCTTGGAGGAAGATCAGAGGAAAAGAAGAAAAAGCCCAAATTGCTTCTTTTGTGACCATTAGACATAAATAAAAGTGTTATTAAGTGTGGCGATATCCAAAGAACTACATTAACAAACACGTATGTGTGTGAGTGAGTGTGTCAGTGTGTGTGTGTGTGCATGCGTGCGCTTTTCTCTAAGTTTGCCCTGCGACACCCACAGGCCCAATTGTTATTAAAACTTACCAGGGTATTCAAAACACTTTCATTGACTCTCTTAGACACATTTCAAGAAACAAAACATTCATATTTATGAGGTAAGCGCTCTGTCATAATCCGTTAGCAGGTGAACTCAACCCTGAAAATCGAGAAAGCGCAAAACAAGATTTTGATTTTCAAATTGTTTCATTTTCGTTTTTGTCTGATTAAGCATGTTCTTTGCTTTTACAAAACCCTAACAATGTAAAATGTTTTCTGAATTGTTGTGTTTCATTTTTCAAGAAAGCAAACAATATACAATTTTCTTACTCACCGAAATTTGTTTTTCTGTTACACTATTTTTAGTCAATCCATAAAACCTTGAAATGTTCATCCTGAGCGTAAATCAAACTTTTTAATTAATGGTGTTTTCTTTATCAATTTTTTTAATGTGATACCAATTGTTTAGTTTGAAAGATATTGCTAACTGACTTTAAGCGGCCAGCCCAAAATGTTTTTTAAGATTTGGTTTTGCCGCTTAAGTGATGTTTCAGCTTAAAATAATGGGTGGGGTCGATTGTCCTCCTCTGGCCCTTAGCGCCCTAACGGAACATCTTTTGATTCTTCTTCCGATTGTGTTCTACACTAGTCTCGTGGTCAATCCATTTGTATTCTACTGCATAATTTGTCGGTCTTCTGTACACATGAACCGTTATAAATGGTACCTCTTATGGCATCAGATCATCACCATGGTCAGCGATATCCTAGTAAGAAATTCTAGTTGGCAGCAAAAAGACACCTTTAGTTGAATTTCTTCGCACAACCCATTTATCTACTGCCTTTTGTTATGGGGTATCCAAGAGGAGCTGGTGCCGGTTTGATTCCAACGAATCATATAACAGAAATATGTATTTTCTTTCTGACAGCTTCTTTAGCTTCAATCGAACATTTATTTATGTTTCGGTATTTGGCTGCTAAGGGAGTTTTCTATTTTCCAATGAAGCACGCCGCAATCGTTGGAGCAACATATGCTTTTTCAACATTGTCAACAGTTGGAGTATACGTTTCCTATGAGAATCAGGACGAAGTTTTTATGGAGTTACAAGAAGTCAGTGAAGTTTGTGTGCATGCGAGTGAGAGTGGCGGTATGTGTGTATGTGTGTTATTGAGTGAGAGTGGGCGTGTATGTGTGTGCGAGTGTGTGTATGTCAATGTGTGTGTGTTAGTTTGTGTGTGTGAGAGTGTGTGTGAGTGTGTGTGTGTGAGAGAGAGAGCGTGTGTGTATGTGTGTGAGTATTTGTGTTAGAAAAAGAGTATGTGTATGCTGATGTTAACGTATGTGAATGTGTGTGTGTATGTGAATGTGTGTGTGTGTGTGTGTGTGTGTGTGTGTGTGTGTGTGTACATGTGTGTGAGAGTGTGAGCGTGTGTGAAAAATACTTTTTCATAAAGTACCATTGACATTTCAGAATTATTCTTGTGTCATCGCCGAACTTCGATCAATTCCCGGAATCATAGTCTACCGCACGAGAGTGTTCGGCATTCGCTTTGTACCAATCGATCTTTTTGGTATTGTATTACTATTAACGGCCATTTTCCTGACTATCCGGGCAACAATGGTCACTCTTCACTCAGCATCGATGTCAGCGAAAACTTTGAAAATGCAAAAACAATTTTTAAAACAACTTGTAATTCAAGTGTTAATTCCATTTTTTGTTGTAATACTTCCACTGTTGTGGTTTGTAGCCACAACTATGTTTGAAATTTTTGGATGGACAAGTTCGGTTAATGTTAAACTTGTTGAAACGTTGATTTCAGTTATGTCGTTCTTTCTAATTTGCGGTGTTTCGTTGTTCAGTGTTTCTGGAGGAATAGTTCTTGTCTCTATGAACAAAAACTACTACCAATGTTTAACCACACCATTGAGGAAGCTTTTAAGGAAAGAAGATAATCAAACAAATATTTCGGTTGTAAAGGTTAGGCCTACATAAAGATGTCTATTGCTTTAAAATGTTTTCTTCAATCGAGTGCAGTGAGAGAGACAAAATGGAAAAATTGTGAAACAGAGGAAGCGTGACAGATATTAAGACAAAGTCTAAGGTTCTAGAAATCCTTATTGGGAAAATCCATTTTCAAAATTGCATTTGGATTACTGGTCGAAACATGCAAATGATGGTCAGGCTCCAAGTAATCCGGTCGACTGTACTTTAAATGCTCGCTTTCTTTCTCTCTCTCTCTCTCTCTCTCTCTCTCTCTCAAAGACCAAAAAATGCTCAACACATGTACTCCGTTTTCTCAGATCTGCGGAATCCTCAAATGAACCGATAGTTGGATCGCCTTTCGGTTAGGTCACCATACTTACTGAAAATTAGAACAGAAATTTATAGAGAGAAAGAAAGAGACAGAGAGACAGAGAGAGAGAAAGAGAGAGAAAGATAGAGAGAGAGAATGTGTGCGTGTGTGAGCGAAAAGGAACGTGAGAAAACGCCACCGGCCTTAAAATTCAACCGAAGTTCGTATAAACCTGAATACATTTTTTTATAACTTGTGCTTTACCGAAATATTGTTTTCGATAAGATCACACAATTTTATTTGTATGGAGCAGCAGTTGAAACTTATTTAAGCATTTTATACAAGCTTGAGGCAGTTACAGTTTGCTTTCCATTTCCAATAAGGTTATGTTAAACTTTTTTATTATAAACTAGAACTTGTCTTTCTGTTGATGGTGTTGTTCGAAAGTGTTGCATATTACCTATTTCTCATCCTTCTAAACATGCTTAACAATTGTAGTTCTGGATATACCAATGCCTTCGATGTTTTTTGTTGCTGGATTTTTCGAATATCCATCGATCAATGGGCACAAAGCGCCCCCGCGGCCGCCAATTTGGTAGAATGTTATTCCAAAGCCAAGAACGACAAACGCTTTCAATCTTCAAAGTATTTTCAATATGTGTAAAAGCCAATTTTATTTTTCAGAAGAAAGCTCTTTCGAAAAAAAGTTCTGCTTTATATTTTCAAAGCTCGTGCTACCGTAGTTTGGGCTTTAAAGCTGACTGCTGCTTTTAATTCAATCCTAGAAAGCATTTACAACCGAACACTCCGTCTCAGATTATTTTCTCTATCATGTCGTTTTCCTTTCCTGAATTCTTAAAAAAAAATCATTTCTTCTTCGATTATGAAATTTTCTTTCATTTAAATATTATTATAGTTTCAGCTTTGCAAAATGATGCCTACTACTCAAGAAAAGTTGGTGGCCTTTCATGTGAGACTGAATGGAAAGGGAATGAACTTATCTGAACTCGCCAGCCTGGTACGTTTAGTAGAAACATTTTACACTAAAATTTTACTTTTAGGCTTCAAGTCGGAGAGCCGAAGCCTTACGCCACGTGAAGATGAACACACACACCATTATCATCAAAACAACAAAGGAAGGAATCAACTTGAGAGTATTACATAAGGTATAGGTTTTGCTACTTGGGAACTATTCACTCCTTAATATTTCGTTCTACATTAATATAAATAGATAACAAACATAAAAATCAGAATGCAGCCAACGACATATGCGTTAAACATTGAGACCATCTGAAAAACACTTTTCTCAAATGAAAACTGTCAAGATAAACAATAGATATTAATTACTACAATTTTTTTGCTAAGTTTAAACAATTTTCTTCTCCGAAAAATCTATTTGAAAATAATTTCATTTGACAAGTTATGCAATAACAAGTTAAGCAAAGTTAGGCAAATTTTTTGGCTAGGCGCGGGCCGAGACAAGAAATGTTTTTTGGCAAAGAAGTTTTCTTAGAACAAAATGTACTTTTTAAACAAAAAAAAGGAAAACACTTTTTTTTGGTTTCCCAAAACATTTGAAGAAATCTTTTTCACTACAATTACACACTCATAAACGCTGAATTTGCGCAAGCTCTCCGGAAATGCAACGTTGAACATTATTTTAATTTCAGAACGGATGTGATTTTTACAACAAGACAAATTCTCATCGGGTCACTTTGTCTGCCCTGAAGTAAGCTTTCCTTCCTTGCGATGTATTAGATAAAATCATTTTAGTTACTTATGTGAGGCAAAAGCTCGTCCCACCTATCTGAACCTGGAAGGCTTTGACCACCAGCCCCATGATCCCATTCTCGACATTTTGAACTGTATGGTTGAAAGTAAGTTTTAAAAAAATTATTCGTCATTTTCAATTTTTCATGGTACTTCCTGAAAAAAGCTTTTATATGGCAGAAAATCGATTCCATTTTCTTAATTTCAACATTTCAGATGTGCAATTCCTTGCCATGGCTGGGAAACATTGTTGTCGATGCCGAAAACCATGCTTACTCCTTCACAAAATGGTGGCACTTAAAGACATCTACTGCATTTCACCCGCGACATTGATGTTTTCTTCGCTTGCGGGAGTCAACGAACTTCACATTGACGCAACGTGAGCAAACTATACCTTACAGCGTTCACTGTCGTTCAGCGTTCACTGTCGTTCAGCGTTCACTGTCGTTCAGCGTTCACTGTCGTGCAGCGTTCAGCAATCCTAAAAACATACTGTTTTTAGGATTGCTGAACGCTGCAGTCTTCTCCTGGAAAACAATATGAACAAGGGCAACGACGCACAGATCTTCGAGGATTTTAAGGTCTGTATTTGTTTTAGAAACCCCTTTCCATAAAATCATATTTCTGCTCAACTTTAGTTCTCTGCTTGTAAAATGGCATATTTTAACGCCAAAATTAGAAATTAAACAAAATCCAGTTTTAGATTCATCTTACGATGAAAGCCCGTGTGATGAAAATTTCCGATGCCCTTTTCAAGACAATCCAACGCCGACATTTGGAAACGATGCTAACACAGATGAAGTGTGTTTTATTTTTCTTCGTTTGACAGTTTCGTCTTTTTTAAAATCGAATTCAAGTACTTTATAACTACTTCAGCGTCGACGAACTGTATCTCACTCGTGGAGACATCTTCACGAAGAGGGAGCAAGGATACTGGCCGAGAAACCTACGTTTCGCTGAAATGCCTGGAGACAACGGACGAGATCGACACCGTTATTGGAGTACCACTGAACCGAAGTAGGTTTGATTTGTCAAGTTGAATCTCTAATAACGAATATGTGATCTTACGGGGAAAAAAAATAACACGTGGAAAGTTGATTTGGCTTTCTAAATAGCTTTTCTTTTATGTTTGTTTGCTTTTTTGGAAACGTTTCCATGAAAAGCATTAAAAAATGCTCTGTGTTTTGAGACCTTGCTTTGACGCTGATTAACCAAAAACGACAAAATTGTGCTGGGAAAAGTCCAAACATTGGCAAACAACAATTTAAAACAAAACTCAAAGAAACCGTTAGAGAACTTTTTGCGGTTTGTTTTTGCTTTACTGTATACGGCGGCATTAACTGCTGATCGCGACTGCTGATCGCTTACGGGTGTCAAAATTGCGGCGCTACGATGTCAGACAACCAAAGTTTTCTCCGTCTTTTTAGGTGGTAACATTGAAAAAAAAGTAAAGACCAAAAAGTTGATAAACCGAAACAATGGACGAACGCGTAAACACCGTGCATGTAGTTCGTTAAAATGCCGGATATCCACAGTTCCCCTGGAATGCCAAAAAAATGGCATTTTCTATGCCGATTTCTCCAAAACGACGCATTGAAACCGCAAACTGTTATAATTTTTGAATAACTTTTCATGCTCTTTCATTTTTTTCTTTTTCTTTTTTTTCAAACCTTTAAGGTTCCTTTAAACAGTTCAAAATGCGCCAAATATGCCATTAGTTAATGTATTAGTCAGAGTTAGACAATGGAAGTGCGCCGATCGGGATCGATCCTTGGTCTGAAACCATTTGGGTTGACGGACTGACTCGGGCCGAGCGGGGATGACCGAGCCGAACCCACCAAAATTTTCTAGAGATCCGGCCCGTGAGAGCCGATCTTACGAGATACCTGACGTTTCAAAATGAGGACAAGAACAGTGTGTTAATTTGCAGAATGAAAGTCAAGAAGCTGATCTACGAGGCCATGAAGTATGGTGGAGAAGATGGGGCGAACCTCACTGAAGCCGTAGCAAAACTGCTCGCCTACTTCGACGTGACGGAGTACATCAGCTTTGATTTCCAAGCGAAGAGTTCTCCTTTGGTGCGTTTTTCTTTAAAAAACACATTTAAGTTCATTTTAAGAATGTCAAACACCTGAGGAAACTTTGCGCATCTTTGAAGGAATTCAAGGGGCGTGTGCTGTACTTTAAATGTAACTTCAAACTGGTTTGTGAAAACTTGATATTTAGATAATAAAGTTTGAATTTCAGCCGTTCAACGGCTCATACACTTATGAACGCTTGGTAGAAAACATTACAAATGTCTTTGTGTATGGCGGATTTACAGTGGAAAAGGCGGTAAGTGGAATGATAAAAACATGCATTTTTTACTTCAACTTTTTATTTTATATAACAAATTTTTTTTTTCAAAAATTTAATTTTTATGTAAAATATTCACACTCCACACCTAAAAATATATCATCACAAATTTTTGCTTTGGAACTGAGTTATTTTTGCAATTATTCTATAAACTATAGAACCATAAAATTTTCAACTTTAAGTTTGACTGGAAATTGGCACTTTTGATGCTATTTGTTTTTATATTGATGACATGGTTTTTAAAAAGTGTTTTCAGGAGACTTGTCTGTACAAAAAAAGTTTTGTAATGGACGTTCGTGCCCCAAATGGAACCATCAAGAAACTGGATATGAGCGTCTCGAAGCAGCCGTCTCCTATCATCGCACTTATTGAGATTGACGACTAAATTTGTAAGGATTTTCTTTTAACATTACAAAATTTGCCATTTCACAAAAAAGTTTGTGTATAACGAGTTCAATCTGCTTTGCCAATGACTAATTAACTTGTTTCTTCCCTTATTGTATTTTTTTAATTCTCGTCCCCTATTTTGTTTAAAAGTTTGTATTTATTTTTAAGTTATTTTGGGTTTTGCAAATTGTCATAATTTCACCAACTTGGAATTGCGAATGAAATAATTTTTTTGTGTAACTTTTGTCTGTAAACCTTGATTTTGCAAGACGTTGTTACTCTCTTTTTTCCGCATGATTTATCACTTTTTGAGCCGCGTGTGATTTATTGAAAAGGACTTTTAATTGTTATGTTATTTTTAAATTACATAAATAAATTTTCTTTATATCCGAATTTTATTTTTTTTTCAAAAGTTTTTTTAATAAGGTGTAATCAAGGTTGGATCATGGCAGAACTTACTGAAATAGCACTACATAATCACTTAAAATTAACTCATTAACAAAACTTCCACATTTATTCGGAAAAAAATACATTATGTTTAACGGTGGAACAGAACCGTCGAAGTTTGTCAGGTAAGCGATCTTTTTGAAGGCTGTGAAGATTTGATACCCAAACTCCAAAACAACAAAAACATTGCGGGAAAACTTGACTAATTCGGTCTGTCTTTGAAAAATTATAAAAGTTGAACAACGCTGACAAATAGTGGTTTGGCAAATACATGTTTTCCAAGCCAAGCCTCAATCTGTAATAACTGTTTTCTTGGTTTACGTTATATTTTTTTTAAATTCACTTTGTCTAACAGCAGCCGTGCTTTCTAGAATGCCGAATTTTTCAAAACATTGACACGGTTTACTTTATCTCAAAATAATGTGCAATGTCCTGTCTCACAATTTTTTTGGGGCTCCTCAAATTTTTGAAAAATTCTTTGTTTTCTGTTTTCAAGTTTTTAACGATCACAAATCAATCAAAGTTTGTGCCCAAATTGTCATTCACGCATTTAATTATGGTTGCGCACAAAGAGCAGGTGTTTATGCCTGGCCTCTTTCACCCGACCAACATTCTGATCGCAACAATTGACACAGTTTACTCTCTCACTTTTGAATCTCAGTGCAGTATTTAATCGAATAAATGCAGAATCATGATCGATTGTCCTTCATTACTACCAAGCGAAACGACACTAAAACTATTTGCCCTACTAGATGTTGTTTTTTACTTCAGTCTAGTGGTCAATCCCTTTGTAATTTACTGTATTGTTTGCCGCTCTACAATTCATATGAAAAGGTACCGATGGTACCTTCTATGGCACCAAATAGCGACTCTTATCAGTGACATTGCTGTAAGTTTTAAAAAAACATCCTTCATTTTTTTTTCATTTTTAGTACAACTATTTTGTTCAACCTATATTTTTCTTTCCGTTTGCAATGGGCTTCCCTAGAGGAGTATTAGCCGGTCTTTTCCCTATTCGCCATATGACAGAAATATGCATCTTTGTTTTATGTGTTTCTTTAACATCAGCTTCTCATTTATTCACCTTTCGACTTCTTGCATCGAAAGGACTCCATTATTTCCCACTGAAATACAAGATTAGATTAGGAATACGGTATTCGTTCAGCTTGATTTTGACAGGTTGTACTTATCTAGTTTATGAAAACGAGAATGAAGTTTTCGAGGAAATGAAAAAGGTTAGTTGCTAAAAGCACAAAAACACATTCACGTCCACACACGTACACACACTCCCATACACACATTCACATACACGCACACACACACTCTTCAGGAATACTCCTGTGTCAACGACGATTTACGTAAAATTCCTGGTTTCCTGATATACCGCACTAGAACAACATTGAGAGCAGTTATTCCTGTATTTCTCTCTTTGAGTGTTATGATAATTGAAACCATCATAACAGTTCGACTAATTCTCAACAATCTAAATCTAAATAAAAATAACCATCTTTCTGAGAAGACAATAAAAATGCAAAGGCAATTTCTTTTCCAACTTATTCTACAAATCGCTGTTCCCTTTGTATTTGTGCTACTTCCAGTAATTGCCTTTGCAATCGTTATTTCTTGGGGAGTTCACGGCAGTACAGGTTACGCATTTCAGTTTTAAAAGATTTTGTATTTCGTATTTAGCACTGGGGTTGTACTTCATGTGCAGCGTATCTATGTTCAGTGCATCTGGCGGAGTGATTTTGATTTGTATGAACAGAAACTACTATTCTTTTTTTACTAATTGGTTTTGTAAAAATACTTCTTCAACTAATCGAATTTTCAGTATTACAAAGCAATAATTATGTACCGATTCTTTTTTTTTAATATTAAACTTCACCATGTGTTTTTTCAAGAAATGTACAAGATAGTGTATGTTAAGGTGTCTGACTGCATGTGTGTATGTGTATGTGTGTGAGAGAGTGCACGTGAGTGTATGTACTTAAGTGTGTGTTTGTGCATAGGTGGGTATGTGTGTGAGTGCACGTGTGAGTGTGTACATTTGGGTGTGTAAGTGTGTGTGTGTGTGTGTGTTTGTTTGTGTGTATAAGTGCGTTGTTAATGCCAGGGCTCACATATCTCTTTCTCTTGTGTATGTGTTCATATGTACATGAATACATGTGTGGATGTGTGTGCGTGTGCGTGTGTGAGTGCACGTGTGCATGAGTGTGGATGTGTGTGCGTGTGCGTGTGTGAGTGCACGCGTGCATGAGTGAGTGTGTGTGTGTGTGTGTGTGTGTGTGTGAGTGTGAAAGTGAGTGTGTGCCTGAGTGCGTGCGCCATTATATCTTGCTTTTCTCTCTCTCACACATACTTTCTCTCTCTCTCTCTCTCACTTTCTCTCTCTATCTTTCCCTCTTTCTTTCCCTCTCTCAAAATTCCCACTTCTCACTCTCTCCAACACCCTTAAAACCCTTTTTATTCTTCAATATCACTGACAATCACTGCAGAAAACTCGGTATATGCAAGCAAAAGGAAAGAGATTACACAAAGTCATTTACAATATGTTTCTCGAAGTGTAGCGAAACGAGACATCGTTCGGTCTCGGATATGCACCTCCTCACCAGACGGGTCCTCCAAACCCAGACGAGTAGTAGCGTCCTCCCCAGGCTCCGCCGCCAAACGAGTGGAACTTGTTAGGGCCCATGAATGTGCTGCGATGGTAGCTTCCGAAGGGGAATGGGTTCGCAAGGAATCTGAAAAAAAAACATATTTTTGTTATCAGACAAAATTCACCTCATGAGCATTCCGTTGTAAGGAGGCATGCCGTAGGCGATGCTCTGGGAGTAAGGATGACCATACTTGTAGTAGTCGATTGGGGGAATGGGCTAAAAATACCATTGTTTTCTTTTTTCTGATGCAAATACTAACCGGGTAGCCACTGTAGCTTCCAGCAAGGCTAGCTGGCTTAGTCGGGGCAGGTGGAGGAGAAGCCGCACGGTTACGGTAAGTCGGAGGAGCAGAGTCCATTGAAGAAGGAGAACGAGAGTTGGCCGCAGTGGGGTAGGTGTGATATCCACGCTCCTGAAACACTTTGTTTAAAGGTTACGGTAAGTACCTACCGGGGGTACGGATTGGGAACGAGTGGGGCGACCAGCCAACTCAGCGGCGGAGATAACAGTTCCGTCGCGGATGTGAGTGTGAATCTTCAGTTTGTTCTTGGACTGAGCCAGGGCTTCACGAAGCTCCTTGTCGTTTGTGATGAGGTTCTGAAAACAAAATTATAAAACAGTGGATAGATGTTCCAAATGTTTGAATGTTTCACCCTGATTCCTTTTAAACGGTTATCTAATGTAATATGTTTGGAAATGTTTCTTTAAGGTAGGGCCTTAACTTAATGGCTAGTGGTAGACCACGAAGGAAGTACCGCATGCAGAAGTATCAGACGAGACAATAAAAGTTTACAAAATGGATGTCGAAATATGGGAAGGACAGGCAAAGAACCGTTTGATTTGGAAAGGTGGCGTCATGTTGTGCTGATTCCAAGAGACAATAACAAGAGATGTAATAAGTGACACTGTTTCCATGACGGCATTTCTGTGTCATGCAGACATTATTGTTCCGGGTTTTGAAATATGAATAGACTCATTTTATAAAGTTCAAAAAGCAATCTCACGGTTTCAAAAGTTTTCAGGGCAAATTAGAGTGATAAAATAATGTGCCAAACTTTCACTGTTGTGACCGTGTTAGTTATATTTTGCTAAAAAAACTTTGAACTGTTTGTTAATTTTGTTTTGTGCCGCATTTTCATTTATAATTTCACAAAACAAAACTCTTTTTGTCTTTTTGCAACTATATAGATACTTTTGTTTTTCAATTTCTGGGTATGGTAAAAATAAAAACAGCAAGATTTACCTAATTTCGCTTGCGATAAGCCTCAGAGACTAAATATGTATCTGCAAATATTTTTTTTACTAATTTATCTTACAATTACATTGTTTTTTAATCTTTTTTGCATTAAATGAAACTAAAAACTTTTTTTTAAACGAAATTTTTTAAATTAAACTATTCAAAGCAACAAAAATTCATTTTTGTTTGTCATTTTTTATACATTTCTTTTTTTTATTTTTATACAATTCTGTATCAATTATTTGTTGTTTGAATTTTCTTGGTGCTATTAGTTTCAAAAAAATTCAAATGTTATAATCCTTGAAGTTTTACCTCGGTTTTCAATTTCTGGTTTCGTGTCAACTTCCCTGTTGAAAATGACTACCAGGTAAACGTTTGCACGGAAATAGACAAAAAAGTTTAATGGCCTCGCGATCGCGTGCCCACTCTATTGCACAAAATGACGTAATTCTACAAATACTACCGTATCCATTTATTTCTTAGCTTTTAGGTTATTCATAATTGTTCTTTAAAAAAATAGCCCATGTTAGGTAATGTCCACTACGCATTACGCAAATTCTCTGGAGTCAGCTCCCTTCAGATATTTCTGGTTTTGAAGTGGAAAGCAAACAGGAGTCACTTCCTGATCCTGCTGTTTGCCCCCGCGGGCGCTGATCCTCTTGGCTAAAAACCAATTTCTTATATGTTTGCTATATAAATAGTGAGAATCACAGAACATGTTGTTTATGGGGTGGGAAAGGGACCACTCTGGTATAAAGTTCTGGTTGTTTTTCCATTCGCAAAGTAGCAAAGACCTCTTCGGCCGCTTAGCTACGGGGGAACCATAACAAAACGAGGAGGAAGTACTCCAAGTGGTTCTGGACCTGGGAACCAAAACAATGAAAGATCACTTTTTTCTGTGACTTATTCCTACAATTTTGCAGTTTCAGACAAGAAACACTACAAAATTTAGATTCGGAAGTTGTAAACAATGTTTCAGACTACAAAAGATTACGGTAGAATTTGTTTCTTGACCAAAAACGCCACGTGGCCTTTTGATTTGCTACCTGAATCTATAGTTGGTGGGTCACGCAATCGCGAGCCCATTGGGACATGATCTAGTTCGGTTTTCGTAATCCGCACGAACCGGAAGCTAAAGTCTGACCTGGCTAAATTGAGAGTGGTGGATTAAAGGAGCAACTTTTTGCCCTTTCAATTATCACGCCTGAATGCAAAATGTATTGGGATGTGGGCTAAATTTAGAGAAGTGTTCCTCAACTGGGAGATTTATTAAAAACTTAAATAAAAAAGGAAAATTAAACATAGGAGATTTGAAATTTTCAATTGACTGAACAAATTCAGTTTTCTTAGATTACTATTTTAATAATTAAAAAAAAACATTTTTTTAAAACCAAAAAATACTTATTTGTTTCACTTACGCTATACGGGAATTTTGGGCCAAGTTTTGAAGAAAAAACACGCGCTCGAAATTTATAACAATAAAAATTTAATTTTTTTTAAATGCTTTTAAATGTGCCTTCGAAATCTTTTTAAATTTATTGGTCCTTTTTTGTCAGTTCAAACCTCGTTTTTTTCTAGATTTTGGTTTTTTAATGGTGATTTTTTATTGTACCACGAGCCTTCGTTGAAATTTAACCACGTTTTCAAAAATGATTTTCATTTGTCAACGAAAACCATTAAAAACCATAATTTATTAACTTTTCTTCTTTGTTTTTTTCTTCGATTTAAAGTTTTTCTGGAAATTGTTTTTTTAAGGTTATATTTAAAATAATTTGTTTAATAAAACTTTTTGTCTTAATAACTTGTTTTGTTTTTGAAACATCTCTTTTTTTTAATATGTTTTCAACCCTTTTTTAAACATTTTTCAACCTTTCAACTGCATTTTTTTAAACCTTTAAGATAGCCCCGTTTGCAAAAGTCCCAACTTTTAAATGTTGTCCTCTGCTACCTTCCTAAAATAGAAAGAGACAACCCATTTACGGCTTCACAAAGTATTCTATTCAAGTGCTGAAGACGCGACCCCCCTTTTGATCGTGTTATCCATCCTTGTGACGCCACAGGAAATGCTCCGTCCCCTTTTTTCCTCGTCTGCGCTTAATTTTTGAGAAACTATGTTCGAGCGCAAGGCAAATCTTGACGGACGGCTTCATGAAAAACGAGGTGCCCGCAAAGAACATAATTCCCCTTGCCTGACCCCGCGAAATCCCTCTAACACGTGGGAATGTGAGTCAGAGATTAGAAGTTCGCCACTTCATAGCTTCTATTTGTTTGCGGGGATTAGGTAACTAAGAACCAAAGATTGACCCGGAGTTACAACAGTATTTGTCCCCGATGAGGGCGGCTCCGGTTCTGACGCAAAGCAGCAAACTAAACAGAAATCAGATTCTGGGGCTCAAACTATGTGGGACAGGGCTGGAATTGGGGAAAACAAGCTGCAAAAGCTGGGAATCGAACCTTGAACTAAATGATGTCAAATTCGGGGGAGGGTTGTACTTTTCAGTCACTTAGGTGGTAACCTTATTTGTCATTTGTCATGCAAGCCGTTAGTCCAAAAGTGCATTTCTTTTCGAATCAAATGGACAAAAATGAAACAGTTTTTCAATCAGTAACTCTTGTCGGTATGAACGAACATTTATGTTTTTTTTTTTTAGAAAGTTACACATTTTTCAGAAGCGTACAAATCAATATAAATATTTTTTTCTGCTAGTTTTTTTTGTTTTTTTGTTTAAAAAAAATAAGTTTAAAACTTGTTTTCTAAAAGTTAAATATTTCATGTAATTTATGAAAACCTTTAATTTAACCGATTTAAAATTTTCTTTTCCTTTTTCCTTTTTCTGCGTCTCGCGCGGCCGTGCGGTCGGTCTCTCCCCCGCTCTTCCAACCGGGCCTGGATCGCCCGTCCTCAAGCCGGAATGGAGCCCCGTGAGGACGTAGCTCCACCCAAATGAGCTACAGAAGTTGCCTGCAGTCGCCCGACTCTCCCAAAAGCCTACGAAAAAGCTGCCCACGACAAGGAGAGCTGTACCAGCAACTTGGACGAAGGGCAATCATAGCCTATTCAAAGGAAACTGTGGATTGAACAATATTCTTCGAGCGACCGAAGCGACAACTGTGATTCATTCTGGCGGTTCAGGGTGTATCCTAGATAATAAACCGTTTGTATGTATGTTTGTAAAATTTTCTATTTTCTATTTTTTACATATTAAAAATTATGCTTATTTTGTTTTTCTAAATTGAGGTTGAGCTCTTTTTTCAGAACGCAATTCAGGGAAATCACATCAATAATTTTACAAAAAAAACCAATAACAAACATTCTAAATTTTTAAAAAAATGGATGTTTTTGTTACAAATTGCGTAAAATGAAAAGAAATAAAGGGCAAAGGATTTTACAAAAAGGCAAACATTTTTGTGTTCACATTTGTCTATTAAAAGTTTTAAAAAAAAGCAGTCTCTCCTTGATTTTAACTGAATTTTAAAAAAATATATTTGTTAGTTTTTAGTTTTAAAAAGTTCTTTTTACCCATTCTTTTTTCTGAATTACCTTTTTTTAATTGTTTTTTTCTAAAAGCTAACCAAATCCTAAAAATCGTACTAAAACTTCTGACAAACAGAAGCCAAGACGTCACTACCTCCGTGACATTTTCATCAACTCCCCGATTTTCCCATACCAAACAACAGTAATATCTTTGTTTTCTTTCTTTTTAATCAAATGCGCCGAAAATAGAATCTTTCCTAATTTCCTGTATGGGAATTGTTCCCTAAGCTCACCTGACGTCCGAATTGGTCGATGTAGGCGAGAGCTCCTTCGAAGTCTGGGCGAACCACGTAGATTTTCTTCATGACTGCCTGAAATGAGAAATTGTTGTAGTTTAGCGTCACTTTATAGTTTGAACACAAATATAATAAAAATAAAACCTACGTCGTAGAGGTCAGCGTACTCCATTTCGTAGTCGCTGATTCTGAGGCTGTACTTCTTTCCGAAATGCTCCCATTTTACTTTCTTGCCGGAGAACATGGTTCCAGAGCTGAAAATTGTTGACTTCATTTGGAATTGTAATGTAAACTAATGAAAATAGGATATGTTTTTCGAGAAAATGGAGCAGCTGAGGTTCAGAGATTGAAATAAACAGGCTGATCAGGAAATGCACTGGGATCCTCACAATTACGACAGCTGTTTTAAATTCTCTTGATACTGAAACACATGGTGATCTTTAGTCATCAAAGTGCTTTTGAAAAGTGTGAAAAACATTTTTAAATTCACACCTTGTTTAAGAAATTCACACCTTGAAGTTTAAGATATATTTCCTGAAAGATCTAATTTCCGTC